>JAWRVF010000322.1:0-271174 GCA_036785485.1 Physcomitrellopsis africana
TATCAAAAGATAGTGCTTCTATATATAATTTTTTAATTTTTTAAATAGTTTAATCAAAAAATAATGATCTTTATCTTACAATATTTTTAAATTTTATTATTATTAATTTTTTAAAAATGATGGTTTTCACAATTTATACATTATTTTTTCTTAAATAATTTTTTATTTGAAGTATTTTTTTAAAAATAAGATTTATCACATTAATTTTTTTAAAGTTAATTATTGAATTCAATATTTAAATTTTTTTAAGATAATCTTATTTTTTTTTATATACTTAGTGTGATTTTATATCAAAAAGAATAAAATAAATATTTTTTAATATTTGAATTACTATAGATTAAAATCCATGTGTAAATATGGATAATATTTTTTTTCAAAAGAATAAAAGATGACATGAATTATTTTTTGATAGCAAAAGGTTTGCTCTGAAAAAGTATAATCTATCTTTCTTCTTTCATTCTTGACTATTTAAAAAAAATTATTTAAATATAACAAAGAAGAATTATCTTATTGTGAGGATAAAATTCATCCTTCAATCCAAATTACAAGATGGCCTCACTCAATAATTGCTTGTAATTGGTGGTGTGATATGAAAGAAGCAAATAGCAAGAATAAAAAAAGAACAAATACAAAACAAGTGAAATAGATGGTAACAAGTAAGTACACAATCCAAAACTAGGTCATAGTTTATTTACTGTATTTTTACCTAATAAAAAATATAAATAAAAAATAAAATTTATAATTTTAAATAGATAATTTTTTTGTATCTTTCTAATGGTATAAAAAATATATAAATCTAAGTTACTATGAATAAGCTATGATAGTTTAAAGATAGAAGATAAATAATAGAAAAGTCAGGTGAGAAATTTTTACCTCAAAGATAACTTATTTAAAAGATCATGAGTTTGAATCTCACCAAGGCTCACAAGTAGTATATAAGGGTGTCCTAGAGAGGCCACGAGGCCTTAGTCTTATCCTCCTATCTACATCCAAGGTGCTACAATCCATATAGGACTTATGCACCTCTTTTCTTATAAGAACTATATGTCAAGGACATGAACTAGAAAAAGATGCATAATCTAATGGAAATTATATCAAAGAAAAGTCATAAAATAGGAATAAAAAAATATGTATATTCAAAGAAAACTGAAATAGCTATTGCCAAAGACTAGAAACATGAAGACTCTTGAAACTAGACTAGAACCAGGAAAGGAGTTGACAAGAGTGAAGAAGGCTTCACTCTTGCCTCTATAAATACTATCTAACTAAGAACCACGCAGCGGTATTCTATAAGACCTCATACAAGTATCTAATTTGTAAGACACGTGTCAAATTTGCATGACAAATTTCTCACATATGCGCCACGTACTTGGCTTGTTCCGCAAGCTACCAACATGTGTGACACATGGCTAGCTTGCTCCACAAGCTACCAACATGTGTGCCATGTGGCTAGCTTGTTGACCAAATTTTTAACCTATCAATCACCTATAGACATGTATAAAGTTCATTCCATATCTGTGAAGCTTTTAAGAAGCTTTTCTATCAGATATTATCAAATCAACTTATTTTATATACTTCTATTGGTCTATATTACTTAGATAATTTACTGGAATAAATCTTATATTCGTGACATTATCCCCCCTTCTAGGTACGAGTTCCACGAGGAGTGGTGATTACATGTTGAAGAACTCCAAGATACGTCGAATTGTGCTTGCCACATACTCTGATCTTTGTTCCTTTCGAAGATAGTTGATAGGTCCTTTCAGCCATCAATAATGTCCCATACCAGGGCGAGATGACCACCTTGTTATTTGATCATTGTTGAGGCCTTCATAACTTCTTTCAAAGAAAATATTAGGAACACCATCAGGTCTTCTTCTTTGTATATCCATTGTCTTGTATGGCTCAAATAATGACACGTGGAATACATGATGGATCTTCATGGACTCCGATAGATGTAATCGATATGCAACTAGATTGATTTGTTCAGAAATAGGAAAAGGTCCAAGCCTATGATAGTCCAACTTATCACAAGGACGAGTAGTCTTGATATTGCGACGAAATAATCATACCTTGTCTCCTATGTTGAATTATGGTTGTTCCTTGCGATACACATCTTCATTTTTTTTTTTTCGTTCTTGAGCTTCTTTTAATTGTACCTTCATTATTATATGTAGCTCTGACAAACAATTTGCCAAATCTTCTGCTACTGGATTATCAACTTTCGAAAAGTCAAAAGCATCAAGTCGTGGGTGATAACCATAATTGGCAAAGAAAGGTGTTTGTTGCATAGAAGAATGTATCGTATTATTATAAGCAAATTCTGCCAATGGCAGAAGAGCTATCCAATCATCTTGTTGGTAGTTGATGGTACACCTTAAGTATTGCTCCAAAACTTGGTTCATGCGCTCTATTTGTCCATCAGTTTGAAGATGAAAAGTTGAAGATAATTTTATGTCCACTTTTAAGATCTTGAAAAGGGTTCTCCAAAATCTTGACACAAATTGAGTTCCCCTATCCGATATAATATCCTTAGGTAACTCATGATAGCGATAGATATTATCAATGAAAAGCTTAGCTGTTTCTTCACCTTTGATAGATTTTGTGCATAGCACAAAATGTGCCATCTTGGTAAATCAATCTACTACCACAAATATAGAATCATAAGACCTTGAACTTAGAAGATCTCTGATAAAATCCATAGAAATAGAAGACCATGGTTGTTTTGGAATAGGTAATGGCTGAAGAAGCCTAAAAGATCGATGACGAGGAGTCTTTGATCTTGAGCAGATATCACATGATTGTACAAAGTCTTTGATTGCCTTCCATATTTGAAGCCACCAAAAATCTCTTGATATAAGTTCCAAAGTCTTGTTGTATCCAAAATGTCCTACCGCTGAAAAATCATGACATGCTTGAAGAACACATAAACGTGCTTCTCCTTCTGGAACATATAGATGTCCTTTGAAATATAGTAAATTGTTCTTGAACTCGAATTTAGAAGAATCATGAGACTTGGAAGAATTATTCTTGATATCATGAACAAGAGGGTTTGAGGACATACTTGACTGAATTTGCTTGAAAAAAGTTGAATCAACAGTCAATGTTGATTTTATTGCTCGAAGATGAAACTGCTCTAATTTCAAGAAAACTGTTCTTTGTTGCTCAAAAGTTGCATCTCCTTCTTTTGGTGCAAAATAAGAACGTCTAGAAAGGGCATTGGATAAACCTTGTTGTTTTCCTGGTGGATAAGTAATAATAAACTTGAATCTTGACAAAGACATACTCCAACGAGATTGACGATGATTCAATACACGTACCAACATGAAATACTCAAGGTTCTTGTGATCCGTATATACGGTGACTGGACTTGAAGCACCTTCTAGATAATGACGCCATTCTTGAAAAGAATCCACAATTGCAAAAAGTTCTTTATCATGGATCTCGTAATTGATCTCAATTGTTGAAAATTTTCTTGAATGAAAAGCTACTAGATGAAATTTGTCATCTATTCCCATTTGTGAAAAAACTGCACCCAAGGCAAAGTCTGATGTGTCTATTTCCATAAAATATACCTTAGAAAAATTTACACGATATAGGATTGGTGCAGAAACAAACGATGTCTTCAAAGCTTCAAATGTCGCTTCTGCTTCTTGATTCCATTAGAATTTGTTTTTACAAGTCAAACGTGTAAGTGGAGCTGCAACTCGAGAGAAATCTTTGATGAAGATCTGATAATAATTGGCAAATCTCAAAAAGCATTGGACATGTCTTTGAAATCTTGCAATTCATGATTGTCTAGACTTTCTGAGAATCCATCATGAAACCATCATTTGAAATTATATATCCTAAGAAATCAACTTGAATAGTGTGAAATACACACTTTTCCATCTTGGCGTACAATCTTGCATCTCTAAGTTTTTGTAATACTTGACAAACATATACTTCATGTTCTTCTATATTCTTAGAATAGATCAAAATATTGTCTAGGTAGCAAATGACAAAATTGTTTAGGAACTCACAAAAAACATCATTCATGAGATGTTGAAAAGCAGCTGGTATATTCATAAGTCCAAAAGGCATGATATTATATTCAAAATGTCCGTACCTGGTTCAAAATGTAGTTTTCCATTCATCTCCTTTTTTGATGCGTACTAAATTGTATGCTCCTCTTAGATCTATTTTTATATAGATCATAGCTTGATTCAATTGATCAAGGAGTCCTGATATCAGAGGTAATGGATATCTATTCTTGATTGTGATCTTGTTGAATCCTTGATAGTCAACACACATCCCCAATGATCTATCTTTTTTCTTCACAAATAGAATTGGAGCTCTTGCTGGAGATTTAGAATGGCGTATGAAATTCTTGGCCAAATTCTCGTCAATATACGCCTTGAGTTCAGCCAATTCATCTTATGATAAATTGTAGATTGGTCCAAATGGTAGCTGGGTTCCTTCTTTAAGGTCAATTGAACAATCATATGGACGATGCTCTAGAAGAATATCTGCATTCTTTTTCTCAAAAACGTCTTGATAATCTTGATACTGACTTGGAATGCTACTTGAAGTCTTTCTATGTTGGAAATAGGTGTAGCATAAATGACAAAAGGTGATCCTTCTTTTAGCGTGCAAGAAAGCTCTTGCACCTACAAACGCAAGTTTAATTCTATTAGACTTGTGATTTCTTACTTGATTAATTATATTGTTAGCTATACTTTTAGAAAAGTTTCAGAGTACAAGAAATCCAATCTATTCAAGGGTTGTGTTTTTCTAACCATGATAGACCTAGAATAACTGGAATAGAGGGAGATCTAATTATATTAAAAATTACGTAATTATTATGGCCATTTACTACTACATCTAGAAGAAATGTTTCATGAATAACATCTCCAAAAGATAAAGGACGACCATCTATGACTTCTACGTGTACGGGTTTAGATTTTTGTACTATCTGTATTCTATGGCTTTTAGCAAATTCTTCATCTAAAAAATCAAGCCGAGGCTCCCGAATCTATTAAAGTAGAGGCTTTGTAATTATTAGGTCCTAAATACACATCTATTATAAAACAAGAGATGGTTGTGAGGAGAGGATAGGACCTTCATTAGAAATTATACAAGATCCCAGTTGCACGGTCTTTATTGTGGTTGGACAAACTCGTTTTTCGACATATTGTCTTCTTTGACAATCGTACTCCTCATCTTGTGGTTGCGTCATTTCTTTGGACAATTTTGAGCAGTGTCTTTAGGTTCTCCACAATACAAGCATAATCCTTCTTGACGACGTCGAGTCTTTTCTTGTTCAGTAAGCGGCTTGAAACGTATAGCATCAATTTGCATGTCCTCGACTTCTGAAGGTACATATTGAGAAGTCATTGGTGCTGCCACTGAATTATAATGTCGCTAAGGTTCTCTTGTATGACTTTCAGATCTAAATTCAAAAAGCCGATTATCACACTTCACCGCAAAGTCTATTGCTTAATTCAATGTTTGAGGATCGGGTAAGTTCAACATCAATATCTTCACTTCATATTGTAATCCGTAGAGAAATTGACTGATGAGTGCAACATCGTCCCACGTGATATCAATTGCTAGTTGTTGAAATTGTGAAGCATATAGTATCACTGATCAATTGCCTTATGATAGGATACAAAGCTTGTTGGTTGCAACACGAGTTGTATCATATTCTCCATACATTGATCAAAATTTTGCTAAGAAAGCTTCTAAATTATCCAATATTGGATCACGTCGATCCAAAAAGGATGAAAATTAAGATAAGGCAAAATCTGAAAGTAGTGTACCTATAAATCTGATTTGCGATCCTGGAATTGGAAAAATTTGTGGTTGCAATTCAATCACCAGTTGGACTTGGTTGATGAATCCTTGAAATTTAGATCTTGTGCCATCAAACTTCTCAGGTAGACCGATTTTTGATTCTTTGATGTTTAGACGATGTTCTAATGGAAGAGGAATTATATGGCTTGGTATAGATGTTGAAGCAGCTCCAACCATATCTATATCTTCATTATTTGGTAACCTTGTTGCTTCTTGTGGAGGTACAGTGAGTTGATGCATTGCAAGCATCAATTCTCTAATTTGTTCTTGCGTTTGTGCCATTATACTCTTCATTTCGGCAAGCTCTACCATGATAATACTTCAAAAAATATCTAATACTACTCGAGATAAGTAGAAGGGAGAACAAAAAAAATACTAGAAATAATATCAGTTTAGAAGAGGGTAATCCGAAACTTTCTAATATGCTTGTGTCTTATTGAGAGAAAGGGATAATCCATTCTTAATCAAGACAAGACAAAGCTATGATATTATAAGTCTACTCTTGTCAATCTATCAAGGACATCAACTAGAAAAAGATGCATCATCTAATAGAAACTGTATCAAAGAAAAGTCACAAAATAGGAATAAGAAAGTATGTATATTCAAAGAAAATAGGAATGGCTATTGCCAAAGACTAGAAACATGAAGACTCTTGAAACTAGACTGGAACCAAGAAAGGAGTTGACAAGAGTGAAGAGGGCTTCACTCTTGCTTCTATAAATACTATCTAACTAAGAACTATGTGGGGGTATTCTATAGGACCTCATACACATGTCTAATTTGCAAGACACGTGTCAAACTTGCACAACAAGTTTCTCACATGTGCGCCACGTACTTGGTTTGTTCCGCAAGCTACCAATATGTGCGCTGTCGTGGCAAAAGTTTGCTTCGGGTAGATGCAAGGTCCCTCTTTACAATCAAGTTGGATCCAATATGCACAAACTTTCTTAAATTTCTTTTTTATAGTCACAAAACCATGTATATAATAAATCAACAAACCAGAAGCTTAAAAATTTATAAATCAAAATCCAGCTGTTTAAATAAGTTCAAACTTTGAAAACATAGAGTTCACTTCTTTAGTCATCTTTGCGAAAATTCTCAACCGTGAATTCATTACTGATCACCAGATATCATCAAATATATTAGCAAGTAAATTTATAAATAAAAACCAAACCAGAAACTTAAAAATTCATAATTTGAGATCTAGCTATTCAAATAAGCTCAAAATCTGAGAAAACATAACTCATACCTTTGATCTTTGTCACACAAATTTTGAGCTATGAATTCATTGCCAATTGTTAGATATCACCGAATCCTTGGCAGATACTTTTGAAAGTCAAATCTCAACCAAAGACTTAAAAATTCGTAATTTAAGATCCAGCCATTCAAATAAGCTCAAAATATGGGAAAACATAACTCATACCTTTGATCTTTGTCACATAAATTTTGAGCTATGAATTCATTGCCAATCGTTAGATATCACCAAATCCTTGGCAGATACTTTTGAAAGTCAAAACCCTAGATACCTAAGAATAGAAATTTGCCATTACTCTCTAATCAAAGTTTCAATTGATATGAGATTTTAGACATATACTCTTTATAGTATAAGTGATATGTATACAAAATATGAGCTTCAAATTCATCTTGAAACTCAAGTTCTAGCTTAAAGCAAACCCTTCTATTTATCTAACTTCTTCAAAACCCCAGTTTAGTTTGATAGTTTTAACTAGCCATATCTCACTCATTCTAGAATCATTTCTATCAATTTTCAGACGTAAAATGTATAGCTTGAAGTCTAGTTACTAATCCAACTTTTTGATTTCTTGCTAGTATCTTAAAACTCCTAATATACCTAGAAAAGTGACAGCAGGTGTCATATTAGTAGCTTAAGTTCAAACAAGCATATCTCTCTCATCTAAGCTCCGAATCATGCGTTTCTACTACCTAAACTCATGCCAAGAAGAAGCTCTCTCTGAATACTCCCTTGAATTTGCCAAAAAAACCCTGTATTCTTCTCTTCCGAGCTCGTCAAAAAGTTGTAGCCAAGGTCTTCAAAGTCCAAGTCAACAATTGTTAAAGACATAGTCTTAGAACCTTCTAGAAATTAGAACATTCTAGAAGCAAGTCTCTAGAACCTCCTAGAAGTTTCCATTAGCAGTTAGTGGAAGTTTCTTGAGAAGCTTCCTAATTAGTAGAAGTTGCTTGAGAAGCTTCCTAGCTAGTAGAAGTTGCTTGAGAAGCTTCCTAATTCATAGAAGCTGCTTGAGAAGCTTCCTAAGTTGTTAGAAGTTGCTTGAGAAGCTTTCTAATTCATGGAAGCTGCTTGAGAAGCTTCCTAAGTTGTTAGAAGTCGCTCAAGAAGTTTCTTATTTAGAAGTATATATAGGAGTCGAGGTTGAAGAATTCTTCAGTCTCGACAATACATCTCTTGGAGCTCTGGCTCACCTCTGTGGTGTTGCTCTTGTACTCATCTGATCAATCTAGTTCTTGCCAGTTCTCTTTGAAATTCTTGTTTAGATTTCCTCTTTGTATTTTGCGCTCAAGATAAATATTTAGACTGGCTTCTATCTCAGATATATATATTAGAACTGGGCCCTTCTGTTAGAGTGGATTACCCCTCTTCTTGTTATATTACTATGTTTTAGAGGTTGCACCCTCTTCTAAACTGATATCTCTCCCATTATAATATTGGAGTCTTATTCTTCTTAGAGAGCGTGGATTATCCCTCTTCTTAAAAGATTTTAGACGTTTTAGAGGTTGCAGAGTACCCTCCTTTAAACCAATATTTTCTTCTTCGTAGAATCAATTATTTCTCTCTTTTAGAATGGCTGGAAATCAAGGGATTAATATGACTGAAAGTTTGGAGTCCAAGTTGGACGCCATTATGAATGCCCTTGCTATGTTATCGCAAAGAACTACGGAGATTGAAGGAGCATTTGCAAGACTTCATAATAATGGAGCACTTGGAGTAATTCAATCTAGAATTCATCAACCTCAAGTTTCTGCACCAGAAGAAACAGCTTTGCTTGTAATTCGACAAGAACCACTAATTCTACAACGAAAGGAGCATCAAGTTAGCCTTCCAGATAAGTTTGATGGTACACGCTCCAAGTTTTGAGGTTTTGTCAATCAAATCAGATTAATAACAATTTTACAGTCCGAACGCTATCCAACGGAGGAGTCACGTGTTGGAGTGGTTTGAACCTTACTTACGAGGCAAACTCTATCATGGTTTGTTTCTTTATTCAAGAAGGGATCATCAATTTTGAACAACTTCAAAACTTTTTTGGAAGCGTTTGCGGAAGCATTTGGCGAGCATGATAAGGCTCGATGGGCTACAACAAAGATTCGATCACTACAACAAAGGACATGCTCTGCATCAGTTTATGCATCAGACTTCAGACAATTAGCATGTGACATCAACTGGGATGAAGAAGCATTGACGAGTCAATTTTATTGGGGTTTGAGGGATGATGTGAAGGATTTGCTATTATCTCTTCCTGATCCACGAACGCTCAACAAAGCCATTAGCCAAGCTGTGAAGTGTGACAACCGCCTATTTCAGCGTCGCCAAGACCAATGCTCAAGACAACATGTGACTCGTCACGCTTCAATTATGTTAGCAAGCAGTTTGAATTCACATTTCGAGACGGACGACATGTAAATTGATACGGTACGTGTCAAATCCCTCACTCCAGAAGAGAAGAAGCGGCGCATGGAGGAAGGACTATGCTTATATTGCGGTGAAGAAGGCCACAAGGTTGGAAATTGCTCCAAGAAGCAGAATCGACGCATTGTCAAGACCAGAGGCACGTTTTTTTAGGAAAACAAAAATGCCCAGCCACAATAGGAACCATGCGGCTGGACAGTCAAAAATCGCAACAACAATCAGATTCCTCCTTCTCTGCCCAACCTGCCCTTTGTTTTACAATCCCTTTGTTTTTTGGTCCTCAGAAGCTTAAAACCTTAGCATTACTAGATTTAGGAGCATCTGCTTGTTTCTTAGATAAAGAATATGCTAAACATCATAAGATCCCTCTAGTACGGAAATCTAAACCTGTTTACGTAGAAGTCATAGATGGACGACCTTTACTGTCTGGTAGTGTCACTCATGAATCAGAACCTATAGAAATAGCATTTAAGGACCATAGTAGTTATATTATCTTCAACATTATAAAGACTCCGTCAAGTCCTATTATTCTTGGTCTTTCCTGGTTGGAAAAGTATAATCCAACCATAGATTAGAGGTTACGAAAGATAACATTTCCAATAGAACGTTCCGAGAGTAAACCAGTTAGAAGATCCCGAATCAAAAAACCTTTATTTATTGGAGTAAGAGCATTTGTAAGATCGTCCAAGGAAGATACACCGTTTGTCATTTATGCCACTCCAACCAGCGAAGAGAAGATTTCAACAACAAGTATATCGGAGCAATATAAAGATTTTGAAGATGTGTTTCAAAAGAAGAATGTTGATATGCTACTAGAGCATCGACCATATGATTGTGCCATAGACTTGGAAGAAGGAGCACAACCCCCTTTTGGCCTAATCTATAATTTTTCGCAGACGGAGTTGGCAGAATTGTGGAAGTACATTGATGAGAATCTAGCCAAGAACTTTGTTCGCCATTCGAAGTCACCAGCTGGAGCACCAATCTTATTTGTAAAAAAGAAAGATGGCTCGCTACGGATGTGCGTGGACTATCGAGGTCTCAACAAGGTAACAAAGAAGAATCGTTACCCGTTACCCTTGATATCTGCTCTTCTTGAACAACTTGGACGGGCAAGGATCTTTACAAAAATCGATCTAAGAGGAGCCTACAACCTTGTACGAATTAAAAAAGGAGACAAATGGAAGACAACTTTCCGTACAAGGTATGGCCATTTCGAATATAATGTCATGCCTTTTGGTCTTACCAATACTCCGGTAGTTTTTCAACACATGATGAATAACATCTTCCGGGAGCATCTTAACGATTTTGTTGTCATCTATCTAGATGACATTCTGATATTTTCTAAGAACAAAAAAGAGTATGAAAAGCATGTTCGTCTCGTCCTTGAAAAACTACGTGAGCGAGAACTCTACGCCAAGTTGGAGAAGTGCTTATTTCATCAAACTGAGATGGATTTTTTGGGATTCATCGTGACTACAGAAGGCTTGAAAATAAATCCCAAGAAAGTGGAAGCAATCGTATCGTAGGAGGTTCCAAAGACGGTTAGAGACGTACAATGTTTTCTTGGTTTTGCTAACTTCTATCGGATTTTTATTAAGAATTATTTCCAAGTTGCTGCTCCACTCACTCGGTTGACGTGTAAGGACAAGCTTGAATGGGGACTCCTAGTAGAGAAAGCATTTCAAGATCTTAAGATGGCGTTTACAACGGCTCCGATGTTGGTCCATCCGGATTTTGCAAAGGCCTTTTATTTGAAAATTGATGCTTTGGATTTTGCTTTGGAAGCCGTACTTTCACAGATGGTTGCTGATGAAAAGCTCCATCCAGTTGCATTCTATTCTCAAAAGTTCTCTGCTGTTGAGATCAACTATGAGATCCACGATAAGGAGCTTCTTGCTATAGTGGATTCTTTCCAAGAGTGGCGTTATTTTCTCGAAGGAGCGACACACCCGGTAACCATATACACGGATCACAAGAATTTGGAATATTTCATGTTGGCTCAAATTTTGAATCGGCGTCAAATTCGGTGGAATATGTTGCTATTTAGATTCGACTTTGTTATCACTTATCGACCTGGAAAGCAACAAGGACTATCTGATGCATTATCAAGGAGATTATATCTTGCACCAAAGGCTGGAGAGGCAGCATTCAACCAACAATGTACGACGCTATTGAAGCCAGAGCAATTTCGGCTTCACGCTGCCATTGTACCAATCGATGCTGACTTTTTCAATCAGGTACGTACCGTGACCATTGAAGATTCAATAGCAGTTGATATCAAGCAACGTGCCAATAATGACAAGTTCAGAGTGGAAGGAGATCTTTTATACTTCGAGGAGCGGTTGTATATTCCGAAAGAATCAGTACGACTCCGAGTTCTTCAATCTCGTCACGATTTTCCAACTGCGGGACATTTTGGATTCAACAAGACCTTGGAACTTATTTCTCGAGATTTTTGGTGGCTCCAAATGTGGAAGGATGTGAAAGATTTTGTCCTCACTTGCGACATCTGTTCAAGATCTAAAAATCCTCGGCATCGCCCTTACGGACTTTTACAGCCATTGCCAATTCCACGGCGATCATGGTCTTCAGTTTCCATGGACTTTATTACAGACCTGCCACCATCAAATTATTTTGATAGCATTTTTGTTGTGGTAGATCGACTTACAAAGATGGCGCACTTTGTCCGTTGCAAGAAGACATCGTCAAGTGAAGATACAACAAGGCTCTTTCTTGACAATGTGTATCGATATCATGGCCTACCAGATGATATCGTATCGGATCGAGGAACTCAGTTCGTATCAAAGTTTTGGAGATCTCTTTTTGAAATATTGAAGGTGGATATCAAGCTTTCTTCAGCTTTCCATCCTCAAACTGACGGCCAAACGGAACGGATGAATCAAGTTTTGGAACAGTATCTAAGATGCAGCATCAACTATCAGCAAGATGATTGGGCTGCATATCTATCGTTAGCCAAGTTTGCATATAACAACACCTTGCATGCGTCAACTCAACAAAGACCATTCTTTTCTAACTATGGGTACCATC
Organism: Physcomitrellopsis africana; assembly: GCA_036785485.1. Classification (NCBI taxonomy): domain Eukaryota; kingdom Viridiplantae; phylum Streptophyta; class Bryopsida; order Funariales; family Funariaceae; genus Physcomitrellopsis; species Physcomitrellopsis africana. Next base: position 12,557 of record JAWRVF010000322.1, read on the forward strand.
CGAAGCTTGATTTGTTAAGTCTGTCAACGAATAACAATCCAGCAGCTGAAGGATTTGTGAAACAGTTATCAGAGCTTCAAACTATGTTAAAGGTGCAATTATAGTCTGCTCAAGAGTCTTATAAGACATCCGCAGATAAACTTCAAAATCAAGCACCTATTTTCAAAACTGGAGATAAGATATGGCTACTTCGACGGAATATCAAGACCAAGCGGCCGTGTGATAAGTTGGACTACCGAAGGTTGGGATCATTTGTCATCTCGAAGCAAATCAATCCAATGGCGTACTGCCTGGAGTTACTAGCTGCTATGAAGGTACATCTAATCTTTCATGTTTCTTTGTTGGAGATTTATCGAGAATCGTCTTTTTTTGGAAGAGTGCAAAGTTCGCCACCTAGTATCAAAATTGAGAACCACAAGGAATACGAGGTAGAAAAGGTGTTAGATTCGCGGTATAAATGGAGAAAATTGGAATATTTTGTACATTGGAGAGGCTATGATATCAATGAGCGAACATGGGAGCTGGCCGAAAATCTTGCCAATGCGTCGCAAAAGGTACAAGAGTTTCATCAACAATATCCTTAGAAACCTAAGCCGGTTTGAGGATAACTTCTTTCTGAAGCTTGCTCATCTAGTAACATAAAAGGAGGGGAGAATACTACCAAAATTCATAGTTGATGTAGTTATTTTCTCCAAGATAGAGTAGATCTTTTCTGATAGCCATAGTTTGGTCATTTGACATGGATAGCTAAGAGATAGATACCATGCCAATCATATCATCTCAACCTACTAGCTCACAAAGACGACCTAGAGATGAAGAATCACCTGCACCACGACGACGATGGAGGATACCAAGTAACCGATCGCTGGTGATTGTATTTGAAGTCGAGCTTGCTTACAATGGTCAGCCAGAAGATATGTTTGCAGGACAGTTTCACAATGAGGACATGGAAGTTCATGCTTGGTCGGAAGTTGAGGGCGTGGGCCACTACCGTTGGCTTCAAGGACCGATGAACCACTTGCCTCGTGAAAGACAATTGGAATTCATAACAAATGTTATACGAAAGATCTTTATTTTTTTGCGTTGGTATTGATTGACAACAACATTGCTTCTCGGAGACCTCAAAGCTAAAGGAGGGGGTGATGTTAGGGACATAGTCTTAGAACCTTCTAGAAATTAGAACATTCTAGAAACAAGTCCCTGGAACCTTCTAGAAGTTTCCATTAGCAGTTAGTGGAAGTTTCTTGAGAAGCTTCCTAGTTAGTGGAAGTTGCTTGAGAAGCTTTCTAGCTAGTAGAAGTTGCTTGAGAAGCTTCTTAATTCATAGAAGCTGCTTGAGAAGCTTCCTAAGTTATTAGAAGTCGCTCAAGAAGTTTCTTATTTAGAAATATATATAGGAGTCGAGGCTGAAGAGTTCTTTAGTCTCGACAACACATCTCTTGGAGCTCTAGCTCACCTCTCTGATGTTGCTCTTGTACTCATCTGATCAATCTAGTTCTTGCCACTTTTCTTTGAAATTCTTCTTTAGATTTTCTCTTCGTCTTCTGTGTCTGTGACACAGATGGGCATTGACAATAAGCTTCATCCGGTTGCATTCTATTCACGGAAGTTTTTTGCGGCTGAGATCAACTACGAGATTCATGATAAGAAACTCCTTGCTATAGTGGATTCTTTCTAAGAGTGGCGTCACTTGCTTGAAGGAGCTGCGTATCCGGTATTTGTATATACTCGTCGCAGAAATGTTGGAATGTTCATGTCTTGGGTTATGCTTAGTAAATGTTCGATGGAATATGCTTCTCTGGAATTTGACTTAGATTGTGTTGCCGCCGACTGAAAGCGTGAGGGCTATCGATGCCTTATAAGTCATGCTACTGTTGAAAGATTGGAGAAGCAGCGCTTGATCAACAGTGTACGATATTATTAAAGCAAGAGCAATTCAAGATTTGTATTGCTGTGGTGCCAATTGATGCTGACTTCCTCAACCAGGTACGTTGTCGTATTGTAATTGCTTACAGTATGTAAAATCTACTCAAAATGTATAATATGTTTATAGGTTTAAATATGTATTAGAATGATTAGTAAAGTAAATTAAAGGAGATTGGTGTAAGAAATTTTATTTTAGATTTTACTTAGTTTGGTTATGGCTTTTAAATTATATAGAGTCTAAATATTTAGTATAAAGCCTTGAAAGGCAATTGGAGTCCAAAGAAGAAGAATTAAACTACTAAGAGGCCCATTTGGAAGGATGAAGACAAAGTGAAGATGAATGAAGACAAGGGATGAAATTCTTCATTCCTATTGGTTGAATACCATGCCCAATAGGCTTTGAGGAGGCTGCCCACAACAAGAAGAAGGGTTTCGGCGACTTCAAGGATGGCACTAGGAAATCAGAAGCTAGGGTTGTAAAGTTTAGGATTTTGGGTACAATTTGTGTACAAAAATTAGAGGATTTGTAGTTAGGGTAAAGAAGTTATAGCCATTTGAAGATAAGGTGTTAATATGAGATATATTGTCACTCTTTTGAGGATTGGAGGAGTTGTATGAAAGCTTTTGGAGATCGGGAGGTGCGGCTAGAGAGGTGATTTCAAGCTCTACACTTGATGTGAAAGAATTTTTACAATAAGAAATTTGAAGAAGGACATATTGGGAGTTAAAGACAATAGATCAAATTCCAAGGCAGTAAGCAGGCCGTTTTGTTGATAGTGATGGGGTTTGCCATATCTTAAGTTTTTGGACAAATTTTTGTCTCAAAATTACCAAGAAGGTGTATTATTATGCTAAAAAACTAAACATAAAAGTTTCATAGCATTTGGACTTTTAAATTGTGAGATATAAAGAATTTAGTACACGGGTGTTTGTAAACAAGGGTTTAAAGCTACTGCTTGGGTTTTGGCGATATCCAAAGATTGATAATGAATCAATGGTTGAAATTTGTGGTGGTAGTTGTGAAGAATACAGCAGTACTTCGTATAAATTTAAAGTAGATTTGGACGGTTGGATTAAAAGTTATGGATTATTGAAGTTCGGAAAAAATTCCCTTCCTATGGGGGAATGAGGGTTTAGAGTATTTTGTTATGTTTTGAGTGATTTGAGGAAATTAGGCTTATGTATTGGGTGTAATAGCCCTATGAAGATCTCTTTTATATAAACTTGGGGTTTTTTATTATACTTGAATCTTCCTTGAGTAATTAGTGGCAGCCAGAAGCCCAGCGCTTTCTTGTGGCAGATTCTCTCTACCACGACAACGTGCTGCGACCATTGAAGATTCAATAGCCTTTGATATTAAGCAGCGTATCAATGATGACAAGTTCAAGGTTGAAGGAGATTTCTTATACTTTGAGGAGCGGCTGTATATTCCAAAAGGACCAGCATGACTTCGAGTCCTTCAATCTCGTCATGACTTTCCAGCTGCGGGACATTTCGGATTCAACAAAACCTTGGAACTCATTTCTCGAGATTTCTGGTGGCCCCAAATGTGGAAGGATGTGAAGGATTTTGTCCTCTCTTGTGACATTTAAACAAGATCCAAGAACCCTCGACATCGCCTTTATGGACTTCTACAGCCATTGCCCATTCCGTTGTCATATTGCATTTACGTGCAGTGTATAAAAATATGAAAAATCTTGTATCTATTGTTAATATATGTGTGAGTGCTAGAGGTTATTTTAGAAGATATTATAAGGAGAGGATTTATTATAGCCACTTAATTAGTGAATTAAGATGGCTATTTGTTTTGTTCCTACCTTATTTATATCCTAGAATAGACTCTTTTGTAATTAGAAGAAAGGTAAAGGTTGTTTTATCTTTCTTGTTGACTTTTGAGGTAGAATGGACCTTATGAAGGGTAAGAAAGAAGAGCATGGGGTGAAAAAGGCCCATCCAATAGGATTTGGCTGCCCATGTGGGCGTCTCATAGTCTAATATAGAAAGAAAGGGAGATATACTCCTCTTGTTAGACCGAGGAGAAGAGGAGTTTTTGAGTGGTGAACTTTGGAGAGAGATAGCTCCGAGGAGATAGAAGTGTTTGTAGTGAAAATTGGTGGGTGTGTTCTTCAAGTTGTGAGGATTCTAGAACCTACTCACTTGCTTGTATTGGAGTTGTGAACAAAAGGTTATGCTTGTTTTAGTAGAGTGAGGTTTGCTGCCACCCGACGAAGAGGGGCAGAAACTTCGAGCTGCCACTGCAAGTTTGATTTCAACTCTTTCTTAGTGAAATTTATAGAGAATGTGGAAGATTGTGCTAGATATCTATCAAGACATCTCTTGTAGCATTTGGAGTTGAAGAGCAAAAGTTGTGAGCTTGAGAGTGGGAAAGGGTTTGCTGCCACCTGACGAAGAGGGGCAGAGACTTTGTTCAACCACCCAAGTCGGACAGTCTCTTCAATCCTTTTGATATTTTAGGTGCTTATAGTAGCTTATGTAAGCTTTCTACAAAAACAAAAATCAATACATTTGGAGCTTTGATGAAAGTTTTATGAGCCGTGAAGTGTCAAAGAGGAAAATTGTTGCTAGGGTTTGAAGAGTAGAATCAACTAGCTACAAAATCTGGAGTTTGAAAGGCATGCATGCGAAATTTTAGAACAAGTTAGATGATGGAGTGAGCTTTCTAAAAAGCTATTGCATGTCCAATTTGGAGAAGGGAAGTGATCACAACAAAGGCTGAAGTGAAGAGGAGCTTTGCTGCCTTTGCATTTGCTTGGAAATTTTAGCGCCTACTTCTTTTAGCCATAACTTTTAAATGGTAAGTCATCTATTTGTGAAATTTTGATATGTTTTACAATGGATTATTGGCTTTCCATAGGCTGTAAGCACGCTTGATTCGACCTTTGGATGAATTTTTTGTGATTTATTTAGTTTTAGTTTGTTGTATAACTTGTATTCCTCATATGCGGTTGTATTTTGAGGTATACTTGAATACATACATACTTTGCTTATACTTTTTATACAAGTATATATACTTGTATTTATACAAGTATTCTATAAGTATTCTACAAGTATTATATATAATATTTGTACAAGTATTTGTACAAGTATTATACCAAGGATTTATACAAGTATTTGTACAAGTGTTATATCAAGGATTTATACAATTATTTATACAAGTATTTGTATAAGTATTATTCAAGTATTTATACTTTATATTTATATAAGACTTGTACAAGTATAATATAAGTATAACTTGAAAGCTTGAAGAAATATTGTGCAAGTATAGAACATACTTGCACGGCTTCCTCTCATGTTCCCTGCAAGTTCTAATAGCAGCTAGGAACTCGGCGTTTTTCCAAGGCGAATTCTCTCTACCCGACACCGTATTGTCCATGGTCTTCAGTTTCTATGGACTTTATTACAGATCTGCCGCCATCAAATTCATTTGACAACATCTTTGTTGTAGTAGATTGACTTACAAAGATGGCACATTTTATCCTTTGTAAGAAGACATCATCAAGCAAAGATACAGCAAGGCTCTTCTTTGATAATGTGTATCGATATCATGGTCTACTAGATGATATTGTGTCAGATCGAGGAACCCAATTTGTATCAAAGTTTTGGAGATCTTTTTTTAAAATATTGAAGGTGGACGTCAAGCTTTCTTCGGCATTCCATCCTCAAACGGACGGCCAAACGGAACGAGTGAATCAAGTTTTGGAACAATATTTATGATGCAACATCAATTATCAACAAGATGATTGGACTGCATATCTATCGCTAGCCGAGTTTGCATATAACAACACCCTTCATGCGTCGACTTAGAAAACACCATTCTTTTCCAACTATGGATACCATCCGAAGCTTGATCTATTGAGTCCGTTAGCGAATAACAACCCAGCAGTTGAAGGATTGGTGCAGTAGCTATCGGAGCTTCAAACCACATTGAAGCTTCAATTGCAAATTGTCCAAAAGTCTTACAAAGCATCCGCGGATAAATTTCAGAATCAGGCACCTAATTTCAAGATTAGAGATAAAATATGGTTGCTTCGACGGAATATCAAGACCAAGCAGCCATGTGATAAGTTGGACTACCGGAGATTGGGACCATTTGTTATCCAGAAGCAGATCAATCCTGTGGCGTACCGCTTAGAGTTACCAGCTGCTATGAAGGTACACCCTGTCTTTCATGTTTCTTTGTTAGAGCCTTATCGAGAATCGTCTTTTCTTGGAAGAGTGCAATGTCCGCCATCTAGTATAGAAATTGAAAACAACAAAGAATATGAGGTGGAAAGGATATTAGATTCATGGCGAAGATGGAATAAATTAGAGTACTTTGTACATTAGAGCGGCTACGATATTAATGAAAGAATATGAGAACCGGCCAAAAATCTTGCCAATGCATCTCAAAAAGTACGGGAATTCTATCGACAATATCCTAATAAACCAAAAGCTGGTCATTAACAAAGCATAAAGATGAAGCCTTCTCTAGAGAAATGAATAGAAAAAGGATCCAAGTCTCATCAAAACATAACTTGTTATATTTCATAGTATCAAGATATCTAATATCAAGGTGTATTTAGATATGGCTAGTGAGAATGTAGATACTGTACTAGTGGTACCACTTCAACCGAGTAGCTCACGATATCAACCTCGAGATGAAGAATTAGAAGAGCCAAGAAGATGTCGAAGAATACCAAGCAGCAAGTCACTTGTAATTATCTTTGACATTGAATCAGCTCATGCAAGTAGTGGTGAAGCAATATTTTCAGGTCGTTTCCACAATGAAGATACAGAAGTTCAAGCACGGTCTCAAGTAGAAGGTATTGGTCATTATCGATGGCTATAAGGACCCATAAATCATCTGCCTCGTGAACAACAGCTGGAGTATATTACAGAGACTATGCAACAAATTTTTGATTTCCTACGTTTGTGAGTATACATCTCAAATCGCTTCTCGGAGACCTCGAAGCTAGAGGAGGAGGTGATGTCAAGGACATACTTGTTAGAACCTTCTAGAACATTTTAGAAGTTTCCTAGAACTCTCTAGAACCTTCTAGAGCCTTCTAATATCTTCCTAGTTAGTAGAAGTTGCTTGAGAAGCTTCCTAGGTAGGAGTATATATTAGAGTCGAGGCTGAAGAGTTCTTCAGTCTCGACAACACATCTCTTGGAGCTCTAGCTCACCTCTCTGGTGTTGTTTTTGTACTCATTTGATTAATCCAGTTCTTGCCAGTTCTTCTTGAACTTCTTGTTTTGACTTCAAGTCTATATTCTATGTCCGTGACAGATTTATAATAGGTTTTTAAAAGCAAGACATGAAAGACTAGATGAATGTGCATGCTACTTGGTAGTTTGATACGAAAACTTATTGGATTTATTTGCTGTAGAATTGTAAAAGGTTCAAGTCTTTGATAGTCTAATTTTTGTGATGGTCGATTTGTTTGTATATTTCGTCGAAGTAACCAGACACGATCTCCTACTTTGAAATTTGGTTGATTCTTGCAATGAATATCTGCATAGTCTTTATATCGATCTTGGGCTATTTGTAATTGGAATTTCAATTCTTCATGGATGGTTTTTAAATAAGTACCTTGATTCTTTGTAGCAGGGCTTCCTACATCTTCAATTTGGAATGGATCTATTCGAAGGTGGTATCCATAATTTGAAAAGAATGGAGTTTGTTTTGTTGAAGAATGTTCGGAGTTATTGTATGCAACCTCAGCCAATAGTAGAAAGTCCGTCTTATCATCTTATTGATAATTTATACTGCAACAAAGATATTGTTTCAAGATCTGATTCACTCGTTCTGTTTGACCGTCAGTTTGAAATGATAAGCAGATGAAAGGTTGATCTTGACCTTTAAAAGCCGAAATAATCCTCTCCAAAAGTTTGATACAAATTGTGGTCCTCAATCTGAAATAATATCAATTGGAAGGCCATGTATTTAATAAATATTATTAATAAAAAATTTAATTATTTCTTTTTAAAAAATAGTCTTGTTGCACAGGATAAAGTGTGCCATCTTGGTAAGACGATTTACCACCACAAAAATTGAATCTTTTTCATTCGAAATTGGAAGGTCTGTAATGAAATCCACAGATAACGATTGCTATGGGCCCTTAGGAACTGGAAGGGGTTGTAGAAGTCCATATGGTTGGTATCTTGGAATCTTTGTTTGCGTACAAATTTTGCATAATTGGATGAACTCTTTCACCAATTTTCACATTTGAGGCCACTAATAGTCTCTTGATATCAATTCCAAGGTCTTATTGAAGCCTAAGTATCCAGGTGCTGGAAGGACATGTCAAGCTTGAAGGATTTGAAGTCTTGTAGGTCCTAAAGGAATATATAGGAGATTCTTGAAGTATAACAATCCATCTTCCAATTTGAAATTATTGTCTTCTTCCACATGTGCATTTTTTAAATATTATTGGATGTTCTTTATAAATCGATTAATCTTCATTGCTTTTTGGATTTCCATCTTGAGAGTTGTATCTGTATAGGTAGATATCGTTAATGTCTTTAACTGCAAATTGAACGGCTTCAACATAATTGATTTTTGTTAATCCAATACAATGTCTCCTATTTTTGGTGCAAGATATAATCGTCAAAAAAGAGCATTTGGTTTTCCTTGAAATTTTCTTGGACGATATGTAATTACAAACTCAAATCAAGATGATGACATGTTCCATCGTGCTTGTCAACGATTTAGGACTCAAGCACTCATAAAATATTCCAAATTTTTGTGGTCGATATATATCATGCTCTTGTGTTGAGCTTATTCCAACAAATGGCGCCATTCTTCAAAAGCATCAACAATTGTCAATAATTTTTTGTCATGGATCTCATAATTAATCTCTGCAGCTGAAAATTTTCGAGAGCGGAATGCTACTAGATGTAGTTGATCATCATCACCAGTTTGAAAGAGTATAGATCCCAATGCAAAATTTGAGGCATCCGTTTCCAGAATAAATGGTTTTGTTGGATCTGTATGGATAAGTATAGCAGCAGAGGTGAAAGATTCTTTTAGCTTCTTAAATGCTTCTTTAGCCTTATCATCCCAAATAAATTTATCTTTGCTTATAAGTCGTATTAATAGAGCAGCAATCTTGGAATAATCTTTAATGAAGATTCTATAGAAATTTGTAAATTCCAAATAACATTATACATCTCTAATTGATGACGGTTGTTTCCACTCTATAACAGTTTGTATCTTCTTTGGATCCATAGAAATCCCATTTCTTGAAGCAATATATTCCAAAAATTTGACTGATGGTTGGTGGAAAGAGCATTTCTCTACTTTGGCATATAATCCACTTTCTCGTAGTTTCTTTAATATCTTCCGTACATGATATTCATGCTCTTCTTTATTCTTAGAAAAGATCAAGATATCGTCCAAGCAGATGATTACAAAGTCATTTAAGTATTCTTGTAAGATATCATTCATCATATGTTTGAAGACTGCAGGTGCATTTGTAAGTCCAAAAGGCATATTATTGTACTCAAAATATCTATACCTTATGCGGAATGCTGTCTTCCATTGATCTCCTTCCTTAATCCTAACTAGGTTGTAGGTACTGTCGTGTTACAGCATGTTTATATAGTGAAAGGTATAGATAAGAGCAATTTATATTTAATACTTGATTATCTTAGTTCAATAGAAACTTAAGATATTTAAGAAAAAGGTTATGGAAGCCTCTTAGATTATTTTCTTGTTTTAATAGCTAACAGATAAAAGTTAGTTGTTAAAGTTTTCTTCTAGGCTATATAAATTCTTTTACTGATTTTGAAAAGCCATAAGTTAATTAGAATAGGATAGAAAAGAAAAATAGTTATTATGGTTGATATTAAGATTAAGTTGAGAATAGGATTTAACTTAAAAATCCTTAAATTTAGTTGAATTGATACCCAAGGAAAGACCGGACATGAGATAGGGTCAAAATCAGACCTCTAGGGACAAAACAACTGCCAAAGATAAGGAACGAGGATGTTTGAAGATCGGCAATTAGAGTTGGATAGCTAGCTTGAAAGGGGTTCCTAGGGCATTTAGTTTGTGATTTTAGGGTTTTGAAGAAGTTAGCAATCACTATTCAAATTCAGGGTTTATATTGGTGATTTGGATTTTTATATAAGACAATGATGGCTTGCATTGTTGAGTGATTCGTAAAATCTATGAAGCATCTATAGTTCAAAATTTAATATTATCTGGATTGTTGGATGTGCTAAGTGTATACAAAGTTTGTATTAATCTAACAATGCAATCAGGAGATATTTGAATTTTGATACAAAGGGTTGTCGGAAGTTGGCAATTTAGGGTTGGATAGGGTTTCTATGATAACTAAAGATCCACTAATTGGATCAATGTAATTTTTGGTATGCTGATAGGAGACTTGTAGATTGAGCTATACACCAAGTTTGAGCTGAAGTTAACGGTGAAAGAAGGAGAAATCACCACTGAAATTTCTGCATCAATCTTCAAGTTGGCGGCCGAGCATCATCAGTGTGCTTTTTTGGGCGTTTTCTTGCAATTTGTAAGTTGGATTGGATTAAGTTTTTCTAAGCATGTAAAAGGCTTATACCAGCATGTGTATGCAAAATTTCACACTAAATGGACAATTCGATTAAAAATTATAGCTTGTTGAAGCTCATAAATAAGATTAGGGCTTATAAATAAAAATAAAAATTCCTTAATTATAAAAGAAATAAGGTAATTGGGGTATATGTAAGATTGATTTTACTAAGAGGAGTGTTTTTAAACACTTTTGAATTGAAGCTCAAATTATATTCCTTATATATGGGTGAAACCTATTAGGATTTCTTAAGTATTTGCAAACAGTACTTTACCTTCTACAGCCAAGTGCCCGGTGCATTCCCAACCAAGACAACACGTAATACGACATAAGTGGTGAACCCGACGTGAAAGTTTGGGGTAGAAGGTATTGGCTTTTGTTGTGGTTATTTGGAATTAATGGCACAAGAAAACAAAAAGGTGGATTTTGGAGCTATTGATGGAGCTTTGGATAGAGCTTCAAGTGGATCTTCTAGTGGAGCTTCTTCTGGTGGACAAGGTATGTATCTAGATCCGAACATTGCAAATATGTTTCAAGCTTTTACATTAATTATGCAATGGCAACAAGAAAAGGATCGAAAGGAGGCTTTGGCAATCAAAGCATTACAAGCAGTGGTTAACAAGGTTGACCAGTTTGATGGGAAGGACATATCTAAGTATTTGAGGTATTATATGTGGGAAATGGAATTGAATTGAGTCTTTGAAAGGGACATGATTTTATTATTTGGACTTGCTACAATATCAAAGATAAGAGAACATGTGAAATCAATTACAGAGCAATTTGGAAGCTCTTGGGAAGAATTCTCTCATGCGTTGAGAAATGAGTATTTCTTAGAAGACTCTGATCGAGTCACTAAAAAATCATTTTTGGAATGGATTGAGCTTTCTAACAAGAAATTGCAAGCTACTGAATTATTAAGGGAGTTTGAAAGACAGTATTCTCGATTATCAAAAATAAAAAAGGTAACTTTGGAATCAAATAAGGTTGAGTTATTTCTTCAAGCAGCAGATGGAGAATTACAAGAAAGGTTGGAGATTTCTCTTGAAGATATAGAAGAAGATGAAAGATTAACAACGAATTGGAAGAAGGTCGAGGATGCAATAGGATTGTTGACAAAAAAAGAAAGGAGAAAGGACAGGGGAGGTATCCAAAGAATGGTGCAGGTACCTAAAATTCAAGTGCCTACTTCACGGTTGACGGCACCTATTGTTCAACCTTCAACAACTATGTCAAAGAAAGAAGATATGGGAATTGAAGAACTTATACGTGGAATGCGAGATCTTCAAATTAAATTTGCAAGGCTTGAAGAGAAGACTTCTGTAATGAATTCAAAATCTGCTTTTAAGCAAGGATATGTACAAAGATGCATCTGGTATGATGATGATTCCCATTCTTGAAAGGATTGTGGTGAATTTAATGAAATGGTCCAACAAGGCATTATTTTTTGGAAAGATGGAAAGGTGGCATTAAAGGATACTGGTGATATTCTCCAAATCAACTTTGATAAGGGAGGTATGAAAGCATTGGTTAAGGATTATTTGGCAGTGAATGGGATTGCAGTAATGGAAATTGCAAGTTATGATACTAGAGTGGATGATAATGCTAAGCAAGAATTTTTTGGAAATATTGAACCAAGTGGGGTTTGGTCTTCTGCCATTTCTACAATGCATAAGAAGAAGATGCCACGAGAAGCTTTATTAAGAAATGCTGCAATAATTCGTGGAACTACGGGTTGGGAGGATCCTGTAGAGGCTTTATCAGTACATGCCTATATTGCTAAAAATCAAGATGAAGCCTTGATAGAAGAAAAGAGAAGACAAGATTCTAACGATATAAGAGAAGGAAATTCTTCAAAAAGACAGACTCGGGGAGTTTTGGCTCGTGAGGATTTATCAAACCAAGTGGAATGCAGGGCTTTAAGGACAAAGTCTACAAAAGGGATTTGCAGGTTTTTACTTGAGGATGTTATTTGCCGCTACAGATGTGTGGAAAAGATCACTGCAGATCGTAGAGAATTAAATGCATATGAACCTCGTGAATTCTTCAAGAGATGTGGAGTTAAATTTTCATTAACCACGGCTTATAATCCAGAAGGTAGTGCAAAGAGTGAACGTGGACATCCACCAATTGTAAAAGCCTTGGTTAAAGCTTGCAATAGAAGAGTGAGAGAATGGCCTCAACTTCTACCTTATGCATTATGGGCTTATCCAACAACACATAGTTCGGTGACAGGATATATGCTAGTGGAACTCATGACAGGTCAAAAACCTATTATGCCAATTGAAGAACAAGTGCCAACTTGGAGTGTATTACCTTGGAAAGATAGACTAACAAGAAAAGAATTACTGGCTATTAGAATTCGACAACTTGAACAAAGATCAAAAGATGTGGAACTAGCATTAAAACGGTTGCAAAAGGCAAGGCTAAAGAACAAGGCTTGGTTTTATAAACGACATCGATTGAGGCCTAAAGCAAATGAAGAAGGTGATTGGGTACTTGTTTATGACAACAGTTTGGATAATTAGCGTAGTATCTTACAAAAAATTTCAAAATGTTGGTTTGGACCCTATATAGTGGTAACAATTCAAGACAATGCCACATATTTATTGAAGGAATTGGATGGTACAAGGTTGAAGATACCTATTGCCGGGAAGCAAGTAAAAGTTTTCAAAAGACGAGATGGAGAAATAAACATGGAAGATCATATTGAAGACATCAATGACTTTGAAGAAGACAATAATATTGAAATGGATGATGAAGAAGAACTTGGTGCAGAAAATGAAGAGATGGTATGATGCCAACTATGACATATGCTTCATTGGCGTATACTAGAGGATGCGCAGATTCAGAGGGGGTGGATGTCGTATTGCAGCACGTTTATATAATGAAAGGTATAGATAAGAGCAATTTATATTTAATACTTGATTATCTTAGTTCAATAGAAACTTAAGATATTTAAGAAAAAGGTTATGGAAGCCTCTTAGATTATTTTCTTGTTTTAATAGCTAACAGATAAAAGTTAGTTGTTAAAGTTTTCTTCTAGGCTATATAAACTCTTTTACTGATTTTGAAAAGCCATAAGTTAATTAGAATAGGATAGAAAAGAAAAATAGTTATTATGGTTGATATTAAGATTAAATTGAGAATAGGATTTAACTTAAAAATCCTTAAATTTACTTGAATTGATACCCAAGGAAAGACCGGATATGAGACAGGATCAAAATCAGACCTCTAGGGACAAAAACAACCGCCGAAGGCAAGGGAGGGGGATATTTGAAGATCGGCAATTAGAATTGGATAGCTAGCTTGAAAAGGGTTCTAGGGGCATTTAGCTTGCAACCATAGGGTTTTGGAGGACTTAGCAATTGCTATTCAAAGTCAGGGTTGGTATTGGTGATTTGGGTTTTTATATAAGACAATGATGGCTTGCATTGTTGAGTGATTCATAAAATTTGTGAAGCATCTACAGTTCAAAATTTGATATTATCTGGATTGTTGGATGTGCTAAGTGTATACAAAGTTTTGTATTAATCTAACAATGCAATCAGGAGATATTTGAATTTTGATACAAAGGGTTGTCGGAAGTTGGCAATTTAGGGTTGGATAGGGTTTCTATGATAACTAAAGATCCACTAATTGGATCAACGTAATTTTTGGTACACTCATAGAAGACTTGTAGGTTGAGCTACACACTAAGTTTGAGCTGAAGTTAATGGTGAAAGAAGGAGAAATCACCACTGGAATTTCTGCATCAATCTTCAAGTTGGCGGTTGAGCGTCATCAGTGTGCTTTTTTTTGGGCGTTTTCTTGCAATTTGTAAGTTGGATTGGACTAAGTTTTTTTGAGCATGTAAAAGGCTTATACCAGCATGTGTGTGCAAAATTTCACACTAAATGGACAATTCGATTAAAAATTATAGCTTGTTGAAGCTCACTAATTAGAGTTAGGACTTATAAACAAAAATAAAAATTGCTTAATTGTGAAGGAAATAAGGTAATTGGGGTATATGTAAGATTGATTTTACTAAGAGGAGTATTTTTAAACACTTTTGAATTGAAGTTCGAATTATATTCCTTATATATGGGTGAAACCTATTAGGATTTCTTAAGTATTTGCAAACAGTACTTTACCTTCTACAGCCAAGTGCCCGGTGCATTCCCAACCGAGACAACACGTAATACGACAGCGCCTCTCAAATCAATCTTTATAAAAATCTTTGCTTGTCCTAATTGTTCCAATAATCCTGAGATTAATGGTAATGGATAGCAATTTTTTATAGTTATCTTGTTCAGACCTCGATAGTCAACACACATATGTAAGGAACCATCTTTCTTTTTCACAAATAATATAGGAACTCTAGCAGGCAATTTTGAATGTCAAATAAAATTCTTAGCTAAATTTTCATCAATATATTCTCATAAGGCTGTAAGCTCCGTTTGTGATAGATTGTAAATAGGACCAAATGGAGGTTGAGCTCCATCTTGTAATTCGATTGCACAATCATAAGGACGATGTTCGGATAATATGTCTGCTTTTTTATGTTCAAATACGTCTTCCAAGTCACGATATTGATTAGGAATTTCCTGCTTTTGTTGCTTTGTTTGATCTTTCATTGGCATAGCATACAATGCAAATGCATTTTTTTTTTTTGCTGCTTACATAAATGCTTTAGCTTTAAGGAATAGAGCAGTACCTCGTTTCTTCTTTTGATGTGTGGATCTTTAGGAAATCTTTCGCATATTCCAATCAATATCAGGATTATGTAGCTAAAACCAAGGAAGTCCAATGACAATAGGATTTATTGAACATCTAATGATGTTGAAAACAATTTGTGATACTTGATCTTCTAGTATCACTTCTAATGGTTGGATTTCTTTGAAAACATCTCTTGATGCAAGGTTTTGTCCATCAATGAATTCAATTGGTGCAGGACGGATCTTCTTTACAAGTAGTAGATTGTGCTTGGTTGCAAAATCCTTATCCATGAAGCATGTTGAGGCTCCAGTATCTTAAAGGGCTTTAGCAGAAATTTCTTGTTTCAAAGTTCTTATATATATATATATATATATATATATATATATGAAGTATAAAACAACATGTTGGATCTAGAGGTAAAAAGAGACCTTTTTCTGGTACTTTAGATTTGGAGGTGTCCAACCGCAAGGTCCTTACTGTGGCTAGACGTCTTCGTTTTCCGACCTTTCTAAATCGGATATTATACCTTGTGCTTTGAATTCTCTAGACTTATTTGGACAATTTGCTGCCTTGTGATTGGATCTTCCACAATATAGGCATAAATTCTCTTGTCGATGTCTAATCTTTTTCGCTAGTGTTAATAGCTTGAATTGAGTCGTATCAATCTGCATAGGTTCAGGATATGTTAATGGCTTTTCTAATATTCTTGAAGATGTAGCAATCGTATCTTAATAGGTATTGCTAAAAATTGATCGCCTTTCTTGTCGTAGTTCAAATAAGCGATTGTCACAAGTAATAGCTTGAGCTATGAGTTCCTCTAAGCTTTCAACTCTTGGCATCGTGATCAATAAATTCTTTACATCATTCTTTAGGCCATAAAGAAATCGAGTCATAAAAGCCTTATCATTCCAATCAAGATCACAAGTAAGTTGTTGAAATTTTGCGACATAAATTGCAGTTGAACGTTGCCCTTGTTGTAGATTTTGGATCTTCCTCTCTACCACTCTTTCTCGATCACTGTCTCTAAATGCAACAATAAATCTTTCCAAAAAAGCTTCTAAGTTGTACAGGATCAGAGAATTCTTTTCCAATAGTGGCGCAAACCATGATAGAGCACTTCATGATAAAAGTGTGCCCACAAAAGCAACTTGAGTGAATCCATTTGGATAACGAGATAGATATAGTCGTAAGTAAAATCGCACTTGTTGTATAAACCCTCGAAAGTTGGATCTTGTTCCATCAAACTTATCGAGCAAACTAGCTTTTGGCTCTTTTATGACAATCTTTGGAACTTCTAGAGAAGTTGTGTGCATAGCTTGTTTATCGCTTGCTTCTCTTAATCGAATAATCTCTTGTTATAAGTTATAAATCTCTTGCTTAGTTTCTTCAAATACTTGTTCCATTTGCGATTCTTTTTTTGGATTACAAAAGAATGTCATTTCTTCTCGTATTGTATCCAATAGGGCTCGAAGATCTGCAAGTGTTGCCACTCTATTCTCTGTTTGTGAGGATGCACCTCCATTAATCTGATCTACTTCCATCTTAAAAAAAAAAAAAAAAAAAAAAAATTGATAAGCCGTTAGTATTTTCTATACTAAAAAGAGTACTTTGAGACAATTAGTTTAGAGGAGGATAATCTACAACCTCTAAAATGTAGTGATATAACTTAAGAAAGGGATAATCCACTCTTTACAAAGAAAAATCAACTACAACAAGTAAACATATCAGTCTAGAGGGAGGTAGTCCGCACTCCTCTAGAATGCAATAGTATCTTGAAGAGGGGTAATCCACTCTCTATCAAGAGATATAAGCTCTAATATGATTATGTAAGTCAGTCTTGCCAAACTGTCAAGGATGCAAGTTAGTAGGTTAGCAAAGAATTAAGGAGAAGAAATCAGAATCAGAATAGCTTCAAGAACAAAGAACTAGATGGACAAGAATAAGAACTAGATCAAGAATAAGAACTTGGATTAATATCAAGAACAAGGCAATACTCTGGATTATTCCAAGATTTGTACTGGCAAGATTGAGGTGCTCCTCAGTCTTACCTCTTATTTATACTATGAGGCCTTATGTCCTATTGGACCTTCTAAGAATATCTTAGAATATTCTAGAAGCTTGAAGAAGATTTTGGAAGACTCTAAAAAGTCTATGGAGAATCTTGGAAGGTTGAAGAAGATTCTAGAGGGTCCTAAGAATATCTTAGAATATTTTAGAAGTTTAAGGAAGATTCTGGAAGACTCTAAAAAATCTATGGGAGGTCTTGGAAGGTTCTAGAAGACTATAAAAAGTTCTAGTAATGACTTAAAGTATGTCTGTGACATTAATAGGTCATTTTTTTTTTTTATATGTCTCTTTTGATATGAAATTGATCTCAAAACTATGATCAATTGATGCCACAATTGGTTTTTTTAAATCTTCTAATTTTACTAAAGTTTCTATAGTAGCCCTTGTCCAATGATTTTAAGAATAATAACTAGATGGTTGAATCCCATTTCCTTCTTTTGTAAATCCAACTCGTGAAACATCTCCTAAAATTTATATTTTATCTTCTTTATCTATATTATTTTTTATTATCTTTGTTCTTTATATATTAAGTGTCATAATATCTCCTATAGATTGCTATTTTTTCTTTATTGTATCAATAATAACTTCATAAAATTCATACTTTGTAATTCTCAAAATTTCACTAATTATAAATTTGACCTTTTTTCCTAAAATCCGTTCTTCTAATACCTTCTTCAAATCTATAGCAACCTCAATATTTGATTGTAATTTGTAAACACAAGTCTTTTTTCTTTTTTTTAGAATTTTTTTTGTTTATAGAAATATTCTGCACTTCCTCCTCATGGATAGAATTTTTTTGTTGTCTTATTTTATCTCCTCTTGTGCTTCTTTTTGATGGCCCTTTATTATGTTTATTTCTTTTTTGTTTTTCTTCTACTAATACTTTATGTTGGCTCTTTATAATATGAGCATGTACTCATAATCTATCTACTGGATCATTCTATCTAATAATTTATTAAAAATTATTATCAACACATTTTAAATCATTTGCAATAATTTTTTTCTTTTCAGCATAATTTATTGCACTTATCTACAAAGAGCAAGATTTTCCTAGAAGTTCAAGATTTATACTTAAATATTTGCTTTGATTTGCTATTGCCCAATATGTTGATGCTTCCTTTTTTGAAATTGCATGCACTTTAAAAGCATCTCTTGTAAATATCTTCATTCCTTCTTTATCAAAATTTGTTTCTAATTTTTTTCTACTTTCTTTCAAGTATATCATATCATCTTTAAAAAAAATAACTCCTTTGTGTAGCACCTTTATAAAATCTTTACATTCCCTCCTTGAATGTTTCATGCTATCACACCACATGCACCTATGCACTATATCTTCTATTGATCGTGAATTTTGTTTTGTTGATACTTTTAATGATTGATCCTTATCTTCAAGTTTTGAAAATTTTATTTGTAAATATCTCATCCCACTTATGATCTCATCCATATTCATTTCTTCATTCTTTGATATAGACATTGAAGGTTGAATCATAGATATAAGACGGTTGGTAGACAATTTTATTTTAGATACTTACAATGGTCTTTAAATACCCATCATATCCTTTCTCCGTTCTGTTTTTGTAAGCAATTCTATTGCTTTTTCTACTTCTTTCTAATTTGATGTTAATCCTTCTTCTTCTTCTTTATCTTTAAGCAATATTTCTAATTTTTCTTGCAACTCTCTATCAGTTGTTTGAAGAAAAAGTTCTATTTTATTTGGATCCAATAATTGCCTCTTTTTTTTTGATAAATGAGAATATTGTCTTTTAAACTTTCTTAATAATTTTGTTGCTTGAAAATCCTTCTTAGGCCTTTCAATTCATTCAAAAAATAACTTCTTTGTAATCCAACCATTGTCTTCTAAAAAATATTCATCTTTCAATGTTTGAAAAAATTTCTCCCATGAATCTCTAGCATATCCTATGATGGACTTTACATGATTTTTTATCTATGGTGCAATAGCTAATTTGAATAATTGAATCATCTCCTTCTCGAAAACATGCTTCAATTCTATTTCTCTTACATAATACCTTAAATATCTTGTGATATCCTTCCCTTCAAATTGATCAAATTTGTCCACAACCGCATGTAATACTTTGTTTGTCTTATCTTCTTTGAAATATTTAACTTATTGTTGTTGCATAAATAAAACAAATGCTTGAAGCATGATTCTAAAATTAAAATCAAAATATATACCTTATCTTCTACTAGTAATTTTGCTTGTAGCTTTGCTTGAAATATCACCTATAGCTCCTCCTTTCATTCTCTTGCATTCCTGCTCTATAATTCAAATAGATAAAAAAAAAAATCCAATTATCTTCTATCTCAAGCTTTTTACGTCGGATTTACCAAATATGTTGTAAGTCGTGAAGTCTTACTTGAAAATACGTTGGGCACCTAGTTGTAGAAGATAAAAAAGAAATAATAATAACAAGTCCTAACACCTTTAATAGAATTATGTAAACTTACAATTAAGACTAACAAATATATTTCAATCATTAAAAAATTTAATTAGATTTTTTAATTATTTATAAAAGAATATACCAAAAATCCTAAAGAACTCTAAGTAAAACTTAGTCAAATCCTAATCAAACCCTGGTTGAATCCTAAAGATCCTTAATAAAATCTAATCAAATCCTAACTAAATCCTAGTCAAATCCTAATCAAATTTTAACCAAACCATGGTCAAATCTTAATCAAATCCTAGTCAAACCTTGATCAAATCCTAATTAAATTCTAAAAAAATCCTAATTAAATCTTGGTCAAATTCTAACTAAATTTTAAACAAATTCTAATCAAATCTTGATCAAATCTTAAATAAATCCTAATCAAATCCTAGTCAAATCTTAGTCAAATCTTAAACAAATTCTAGTCAAATTTTGATCAAATTCTAACAAAATCCTAACCAAATCCTAAATAAATCCTAGTCAAACCTTGATCAAACTCTAGTCAATCCTTGGTTGAATCCTAATAATCTTAGTTAATTTTTAAACAAATCTTAATCAAATCCTAATCAAATCTTAGTCAAATCTTAATTAAATCCTAGTCAAATCCTAACAATCTTAGTCAAATCTTAAATAAATCCTAATCAAATCTTGAACAAATCTTAAACAAATCCTAATCAAATCCGAGTAAAAATCCTAATCAAATTCTTATTAATTATCTAGTTTTTTCAATTCTTTATTCTTGAAATCATTCTAATTTTGTAATTTTTTTTTATCTCTTTACTAACTCAATATCTTGCATCTCTGATAGCTTTGTCATCCCAAATAGTATTACATGCTAGTTACCTAAAATTCAATATATAGACTGATGTAAAGAGCGCCTCTTGATACAATGCTTAGATCTTAGCTATTGTCCAACGAGCCTTGTTATGTTCTCCAAATGCTTCTGCAAATAATTCTATGAAAATTTCAAAGTTGCTCAAAATTTATTATCTTTTTTCAAACAAAAGAGCAAATCATGATAATGCTTATCCCATAAACAAGGTACCAACCAATTTTACCTATGATTCCTCTATCAAAAAAGTATCAAGCTATAAAACCATTATCAATAAAATTTTATTGAAAAATCTTTAAAACTTTGAATATATATTATCTTATTTTTGCAAACAACTAACTCAAGGTTCCTTATATTGTTGAATAGATGGATTTTCTTAGCATAACATAGGTAGTACTACATCTTCAAGTATAGAAGTTAGAGGTAGGGGCAATCTAAATTGTGGTATTCTAAATATTGGGCCATTTTGAAGTTTTGCAATAATCTCTTCAATCTTTGCATTCTTAGCAGATAACATAGTAAGAGTACTTATAATGGCATCTAACTTGGACTCAAAAGATTTGATCATACTAATATCTTGACTTCTAGCTATTCTAAGAGAAAAAAAATGAATCTATAAGAAAATAATATCAGTTTAGAAGAGGATAATTACAACCTCTAAAACACTTTAAGACCTTCAAAGAGAGAGATGATCTACTCTCTTATAAGAGAGATAAGGCTCCAATATTGTAATGAAAAAAATATTAGTTTAGAAGAAGGTAATCTGCAAGCTCTAAAATCCTAGTATATCTTCAAAAAGAGGGATAATCCATTCCAATAAGAAGGATCCATCTTTGATATTTAAGATGAAGGTAGTCTCAATAAACTATCAAAGAGATGAAAATATAAAGTAAGAGACTTGAACTAAATAAGGTTTCAAGAAGAATCCAATAAGAACTTGAATTAATGAGATGAATACACAAACAATACCAAGAAAAGTGAGCTAGAATTTCAAGAGATGCATTGTTGAGATTGAAGAACTCTTCAACCTTCATTTCCATATATATCCCTATTTAGGATACTTCTTGAGCAACTTCCATCAAACTAAGAGGCTTCTTGAGTAACTTCTATTAATTGAGAAGCTTCTTGAGCTCTTTCTATCAACTTAAAAGCTTCTCAAGTTCCTTCCATTAACTACAAAGCTTCTTGAGCTACTTTTATCAATTAGGAAGCCTCTCAACTGACTTTCACTAATTCAAGAATCTTTAAAATTTTCTAAAAGGTTTTATGAACCTCCAAAGTATATATTTTTAATACCTTCTTTATTCTTGTCAATGTCTTTTTTATTCCTAGTCTTATTTTAAGAGTCTCTATTCTTCTTGTCTATGATAATAGCCATTCTAATTTAATATTATACTATCTTTAAGTGATTTTTTTATTCCTTTCAAGTAACACAAGAATATTTTAATACTTTGGTTGGTTGTATTTTATATCTTTGACATCTTATTGCAATAGGATAAGATCTTATTGTGATTGAATTTGATTGTGATATGATAGGATCTTATTGTGATAGAATATAAGCTTATTATAATAAAATATGATCTTATTGTAATAGAATATGATCTTATTATAATAAGTAAGATTATATCATAGAAGGTAGGATTCTATTGTGATAGATAAGATCATATCATGGTAGGTAGAATCATGAGAGGATGGATCAAAAGAAACCTTAAGATATATTCAGTACCTAAAAGTAACAAGTTGTAGAAATAAAAAAACAATCAATCTCTACACTTCTCTTATATACATCTTTTATGAGTCTTGTTACTTGAAACCTTATTGTTATAATTTTTCAATAGATTATGAGCCTATACATACTTTGTTATACATTTTAAGTAACTTGAATTCATATTATTTTTGTTACACTTATGTGGAGTAGATCTTTTGATTGATTGCTTGTTGATGTTAGAATTTATAAGATCTAATTTTTTATTATAGCATATATAAGTGTTGATTTTGATCTTTAATTTTTTAGCATTGCTATATAGATGTCTTAATTCCTTGTTTGTGAATTTAAGAGTTGATAGAGAAACCTTAAAAATATCTTTATTATTTTTGAAATTCTATTTATTGATCTTAGATATTTGGTGGATATTTTAATATAATATTATTGTAAATTAAGTTGAAGAAGTGATTAATTTAATTTTAAGATTTAAATTATTATTTATAATCTTTTAAGTGAATTTGAAAGTGTTTTAAGAAAGGAAATATTAATTTATTTACAAAGAAGGTTATTGAAATTTTATAAGTGCAATACCTTCTTATTAATTTTGAAAGCCTCAAAAAAAAAAAATTATATTTTGTAGATATATCTCTTTTTTAAACATGGCTTTAAATGAATATTGTCATATTATGTGTTGTCTTATTCAAAAATACACCGGGCACTTGATTGTAGAATATAAACTTGTATATTACAGCTGACTAAGAACCTAACAATCCTTATAAAATCCTAAATGAATCTCAATTGAATCCTTAATAATCCTTATAAAATCTTAAAAGAATAATAAAGAAATTCTAAAAAAATCCTAATGAAATCATAAAGAAATCTTAAAGAAATCTTAGCCATTCTAAAAGAAATTCTAAATAAATCCTTATTGAATTTTAATAAAATCCTAAGTAAATCCTAATCAAATCTTAATCAAATTCTAATTAATTTTAATTAAGTTTTAATTAAATTCTAATAAAAATTTAATATTCTAAATAAATCTTAAATCAAATCCTAAATCAAATCCTAATATCCTATGTAAATCTTAATTAAACCTAATAACAAATTTAAAACCTCAATAATTATTAAATTAATTATTAATCTTTATTGAAAATTTGTACACTTCTTAATCTATTAGTTAAAAATAAGTATATAAAATTTAAAGGGATTTGAACTTACAAATTGGAAGAAAATACTCCTAATCTTTTTAGGTGTCTATTGTTCTCTTTTTCTAATCTTGATGCTGATCTTTCAACATCAATATCTTTTTTTTGCATTGTTTATATATTCTAAAATTTTAAAAAAATATTAAAAATTAAATTAACTATTAGCTCATAAAAAAAAAATCTAATCTAATTAGTAAGTTTGTTTAAAATCAAAGAAACCCTTAGTGACCCTCAAAATCTAATTTCTAAGATTTTAGCTTATTTAAATTCCAATAACCTTTTATTTGATTATTGGATTAAGCTCAAATTTATAATAGACATTCAACACAACTATATTCACAAATTTATAAATTTTTATTTATAAATCTACTATAAAACTCTCAATATACTCAACAATGTGAATCTACTTTATTTCTCAATAACCAGAGTCATTCAAATAGAACCTTGACTTTGCATAGCTTTCACAAAGTCATTACAAACTTAAAAGCCTTGAAATCAATGCTTAAAGAAATCCTATCAATTTTTCTTTCTAATGCCATTTTTTGATCAATAAAAAAAATATCCTATCTATTATAGGCATATGGTTTTATACTTTGAAATCTTATTTTAACCTTTGTTCACAATTGGCCCTCCTCGGATATCAATCTAAGATTTTTTTAGGTAATTTTTGATAAAAACTATTCTTTATTTTGATTTTAAGGCATCTATAGTAGTATTTTAGCTAATCTATCTTCTTTTGTCTTGTTTATAGTCCTACAAAGTAAATAAAAGTTTTTTTTATAAAAATATAATATTAATATTAAAAAAATTTATTACTTTTCTATTTTTTTAATTATATTTTTTAAAGTAATTTTATCACTTAATCTTTAATTAAGCTTTTTTATAATATATGTCTTTTTTTTTTTTTTTTATCCTATAGCTATATTATAAAATAACAATATGAGATCTTAAAAGTAATTGAGAGTTTAGAAGTGACAATTTCTACCATTGGAAGGTGAAAATGGAGCTTTTGTTGGCCTCTTTGGATCTTTGGTATATTGTAGATGAAAGTAAAGAGCTTCCAAGCATATATGCTAATATGAAAGAAAAAAAGGATTACAAATACTGCAAAAAGAAGGCTTTTGGATTGATTGTAACCAATATTAATGAAATCAACTTTTCTCACATCATTTCTTATAAAGAAATAACAGAAGCATCGAGGATTTTTTGCAATATTTATAAGAGCAAGAACTTATCCAATATCATTTACACAAGAAGAAAGTTCTTTACTTACAAAATAGAAGAAGATAAAGACCTCATGGCACACATCAATAAGATGAAGGTATTTACAAATAAACTTGCAATTATAAACAAGCCTTTAGAAGATGTAGATGTTGTGATGACATTATATATGAGCTTACCAAAATCCTACAACTACCTTATTATAGCCTTGGTGTCCATTAATATAAAAGAACTCACTATTGATTATGTGACAATAAAACTTAGTCATGAAATGACCAAGAAGAAAAAAAAATAAAAAGCCTCAAAGTAAGGATTCGACTTTTTTTAAAAATAAAACAAAAAAAACTATTATAATAAAAAAAAATATTAAAACTTACTTTATTTATAAAAAAATCTAGTCACTTTGCTCAAATTTATTATAAGATGAAGAGAGGAGATAGGAAAAATACCAACAATATAAGAAACAACTTTAGAGAAGATGATTATACAATCATAGCAAGTCAAGAGATGTCTATGGCAGTTATAACCAAGTAGATTGTTGATTTGGGTGCTACAAAGCACATAACACTTATAAGAGTTTATTTGATACTTATGAAGCAATTCTAGCAACTGATGTATATATAAGTGATAATAGCATGGTAAAAGCTAGTGGAATAGGCTTCATTATAATGGAGGTTTTGGTGTGAGAGTAAACCAAGAGGATCAAATTAAAAGATGTTCCATATGTATTCAAGCTGAAATCAAACCTTCTTTCTACAAGCTTTAAAAATAGAAATCTCTACTTCCTCAATTATAAGAAGATGAATGGAATTGAAGTAGCAGAATTTCTTAAGTTTATACATAATCAAGACAAGTTTACTATTTGATATTGTTGCCTTGGCCATTTGAATGTGAAGAGTATGAAAGAACTTCAATCCATAGTAAGTATCTTAGATCTTGGTAAAACATATTACAATGGTATGAATCTTATTTGTAAAGATTGTATTCAAAACAAACAACAAAGAGGCTCATTTCTAAGTGGAATTGTAACATATACCAATAAGTTGTTGGAGATTATATATTTGGATATTTGTGGATGTATGAAGATTCTATTAATAAATGATGTAAGATATTTTCTTACTTTTATTGATGAATTTTTAAAGAAAGTATAGATTTTTCTCTTTAAAGTCAAGAGTGAATATTTTATAAGATTTAAAGAATTCAAAGTACTTGTAAAGAAGTAATGTGAATGCAAGATCAAGGTACAAGACAGTACAAAGTCCTTCACAGCCTTTTATATTTGAGTCCACTAAAAATCTCAAAAAATAAATTCCAAGGTCTTATTAAATCTAAAATAATATACAGTTGGAAAGTCATGGGAAGATTAAAGAACACGTAGTTGTGTTGGTCTTTTTAGGATATATATATATATATATATATTCTTTAAAATATAGAAGGTCATTTTAAGCTTGAACTTATTAGCATTTTTTATTGAGGCAATGCTTGATATCAAAGGCCAAAGCATCATTAGTGATTATAGCATGTATTTCATTGAGGAAACTAGAATCAATAGATATTGATGTAATAGTGACACAAAGATAAAACTACTTTGGCTTCAATGAAATTGATATTTTTATGGATTAAATTTTTATATGGATGAAATCTATTAGGATTTCTTGCATATTTGTAAAACACAACTTCACCTTCCTCAACCAAGTGCCCGATACATTTTCAAATAAGACAATACATAATATGACAATGTATACCATTATATTTTTTGAAAGGCTAATTCAAGGCTCTTTATATTGCTATATAGACGGATTTCTTTGATGCAACATAGGTAATAGTATATCCTTAAGTGCAAAAGTTAGATGCAAGTGTAGTCTAGGTTGTGATATTATAGATATTATGTTGTTATAAAGTTTTATAATAAAATTACTTATGATAGCATCTAACTTGGACTCAAAAGATTCAATTATATAAATATCTTAACCTCTAACTATTCTTTAAAATAAAAAAAAATGAATCTATCAGAAAATAATATCAATTTAAAAAAAGTGTAATCTGCAACTTCTAAAATGCTTTAAAATCTTCAAAGAGTGGGATGATTCACTCTCTTACAAGAAGAATAAAATTTTAATATTATGATGAAGAAAATATCAATTTAGAAGAAGATAATCTGCAACCTTTAAAACACTAGTATACCTTCAAGAAGAAAAGATAATCTACTTTGTAACAAGAAGGATCTAACTTTGATATTTAAGATGAGATCAATCTCAACAAATTTTCAAAGATATAATAATATAAAATAAAAAACTTAAATTAGAAAAAAAAATTAACAAATATTTAAATTATTTAGATAAGTATATGAATAATACTAAAAAAAGTGAATTCCAAAAGATGTGTTGTCGAGACTAAAGAACACTTCAGCCTTAATTCCAATATATATTCCTATTTAAAAAGCTTCTTGAGCAGCTTCTATTAAACTAGAAGTTCTTGAATAGCTTCTATTAACTTGGAAGCTTTTTGAGCTCCTTCTACCAACTTGGAAGCTTCTTGAGTTCCTTCTATTAACTGCGAAGCTTCTTGAGTTACTTCTACCAACTAAAAAGCTTCTTAAGTAACTTCCACTAATTAAATTTTTTAAAAATATTCTAAAAGGTTCTATAAACTTTCAAAGTATATATTATTAATAGTAAAAAAATCAATAAGTATTTTTTTTGTTGGATAATGTTTTATGTGTATGACTTTTATTTCAATTTTTTTACATATGAAGTGATATTAAATATTAATATACTTGATTCTTGAATGATATTTTAGATTCTTAGCAAAAATAAGGCATCACTTGCTATCACATATAATTGAAGTTGCATCCACTTATAAAAGTCTAATGTCTTTCAAAAGTTATTTTAATCAAATAGCCTCTATTGCACAATGGTTTATTGCCATATATTTTGCATCTATGATAGATCTTACAATAGTTAGTTGTTTCTTATAAGTTCATTAGATTGCTCCCATTCCAACATAAAATATATAATATGTTGATCTCATATCATTTGTATCTCTAATACAATCTATATCACAATAACCATGTAAATCAATGTTATTACTTCTAGGGCACAATTTGAAGTCCATAATGCCTTTCAAATATTTCACAATCCTCTTGATAGTTGTTCAATGCATACATCCAACCTTAAAAATGTATTGGCTCATAACACTTAATACATATGTAAAGTCTAACCTTAAAAATGTGTTGGCTCACAACACTCACTATATATGTAAGGTCCAACCTTAAAAATGTGTTGGCTCACAACACTCACTATATATGTAAGGTCCAACCTTAAAAATGTGTTGGCTCATAATACTCACTACATATGTAAGGTCCATCTTTGTATCAACTATTGCATATATAAGTGAGCTAATTGTTGTCATATATAGAATACCTTACATTTGACCTTCTATTTCAACAAATTCCTCATCCATGAATTTTATCAATTTCAAATTCATGTTGTCGTGTTGTGGTTCGGCTACTATGTGAAAAAATTGTACATATATATTTAATGTACAATTTACTACTTAGCTAAATGAGAGCCATATCAGTGGATTTTATTGGTTATAGGATGTGATTAGGTTGCTAGTTTAGAAAGGATCTATTAAAAAGATTATTATTAAGGTTTATACAACCTCATTTTCTTTTAGTAGTGACTTTTGAAGTTAATTTTATATGGATAATAACTTGTATATATCTTAAGTCACCTATGTTAGTCATTGGTGATCCTTAAGATCTTATTTACTTCTTTTATTTGGTGCTTAAAGCACCAAGTATATAAATCTTATAAGAAGAAGGATTAGAAAAGGGTTTTTAGTGTAAAAAGGGTAGTTTGGCCATCCATGTGGATGAATAGAGGTGGATGATAGAAATCTCTATTCTAATTGGCCAAAAATCATGCCCAATGGGCTTCAAGGAGGCTGCCCGAGGGTTTATTAGGAGTTAGGGTTTAGTTTTGGGGGGGAGGTGGAACATCAGAGGCTAGGATCATACGGTTTAGGATTTTGGATCTGGTTTAGGTGCAAATTTTGTGTGATTTGCACTTTTTATGAAGAAGTTATAGGCGCCCAAAGTTAAGGTGTCGATTTTGGACCTACTGTCACTCTTTTGGATATAACTCGCGCATACAGAGAGCAATTGAGGATCGGCGACTAGGGTTAGAGAGAGACCTTTTACGGCTACACTTTTCACATATGGCTTGATAAAATCCAAGCTAGAGTGAAGGAGATATTGGGAGTTGAAGTCACTGCTTACAAACTTAAGGGCAGTAAGTGACCCACTTACATAGTGATTACATTTTGAGCTATATCTTAGGTAATTTGATAGATTTTTGGCTCAAAATTTTCAAGAGTGTATATGCTTATGTCACAAGACTATGTGCAAAACTTTTGTGGCATTAGGATTTTGGGCTTGTGAGATATAAGGAAAATAGTGCTCGGGTGTCTCTGAGCTAGGGTTTTAAGCACCTGCTAGGGATTTTGAGATATCAGACGATCGGAAACGAATTTGCAGTTGATTCTTTCTTGTGATAAAATCTAAGAAGATTATCTACACTTTGAACTAAATTTTATAGAAATTTAATAGTTGGATCAAGAGTTATTGGACTCTAAAGTTTAGCAAGAAATAGGTCATTGCGGGTGAATAAAATTTTGAAGGGTTTTTGTGGAAATTTGAACCCTTTTGTGTACAAACTTACTTGAATACAAGAGGGTTTACATATATAACTTCTCTTTTGTGAGATTTTTGTATTATTTGTCCTTATTATTGATGACAAACGACCTTTTGGATTTTGCCAACAAATTTCAAATAAACTCTCCACAGCCAGGTACCTAGTGTATTCCCAGATAGAAGGCCACGTCATACGACAACATCAAGGTATGTTCTAATGAATTTGCATTCCTTCATATTGAATTTTTTCAACACTTCTTTAATGTATTTGTTTTGACTCATTGTAATGGTTCTATTAGCATAAGTTTTTTCAAATTCCATACTTAAATAATAGTGGAGTCTTTTCAAATCATTCATCTAATACTCTTTTTTTTAACTTTATCTTCAACTAATCTATCTTCTCCATGGTATTAGTTAAGATGATCAAATTATCAATATAAATGATAATAATCAACAAAAATTATTTTAATTATATTATATATAAAAAAATAATTAATTTCACTTTTAACAAATCTTTCATTCATAAAGAATATATCAATATATTGATATCATGCCTTTGGTGGTTAATTAATTCCATACAAGAATTTTTTTAATTTGCAAATAAGATGTTGATTACTTTGTTGAATAAATCCTTATGGTTATTCCATATAAATATATATTTTTTTTTACTTTCTATTTAAGAAAGTTGCCTTTACATCTATTTGATGCATTTCTAAGTCCATTACTTTCCAATTGCTACAATGATTTTAATGGTGGTGAATTTTGCCATAAGAGCATAGGTCTTCTTGAAATCAACACTAATAACTTGTGATTAGCCTTTGATAGCTAATCTTATCTTATATCTCTATCATGGACATAAGATTTATTCTAATAATTATTTAATTAATATAAATAGATAGAAGTAGATAAAAATAGATTAATTTGATAATATCTTATAGAGAAGCTTCCTAAAAGCTTTATAGATGCGGATTCATCTTTATACATGTATATAGGTGATTAATAGGTTAGAAACTTGGCTAACAAGCTAGCCAAGTGCCACACATATTGGTAGTTTGTGAAACAAGATAAGTATGTGGTACACATGTAGGAAACTTGTCTTGTAAGTTTTACATGTGTCTTGCAAATTAGACACATGTTAGAGGTCCTATAAAATGCTCCCATGTAGTTCTTAGATAGATAGTATATATAGAGACAAGAATGAAGCCTTCTTCACTTTTGTCAATTTCTTTCTTGCTTCTAATTTAGTTCAAGAGTTTTTTTATATTTCCTAATCTTTGGCAGTAGCAATTCTAGTTTCTACTTAAATATATATACTTTCTTATTTTTATTTTGTCATTTTCTTTTGACATAGTTTTCACTAATTTATACATTTGTTTTAATTTATATTCTTGACAAATTGACAAGAGTGAAGATACATTATGAGAGCTTTGTCTTTTTTTTCTTTTTTTTTTTTTTTAATATATACAAAGAGTGGCTTATTTCTTTTTTTTGATAAGATATAAGCATATTAGAAGTTGCAGATTATTCATTTTTTAACTGATATAGTTTTTAGAATTTTTTTCTTTGTTCTTGAATATTTTATTTTATAATGAAAATAGACACTTTTTTCTTTCTATGATATTATCATAACAAAGCTTGCTAAAATAAAGAGCACAATGATGTAAATGCAAGAGAAAATAAGAGAGTAAATACTTACACTACAGCAACTCAATGTACTACCACAAGGAGCAACAAGATTAGTAGGAAGTAAAGATATAGAGATGATTGGAGCTGCTTCAAGTTGTACCACTTTATCTATGATTGAATACTATTTAAGCATCAAGGAACTAAAAATTAATTTGCTAGAGAAATTTGATGGTGCAAGATTTAAGTTTTAAGGATTCATCAATCAAGTACAATTAGTGATTGAACTTCAACCTCAAAGTTATCAAATTCAAGGATCACAAGTCAAATTTTACTTTATTGTGGTTTTTATCTTTTCTTGAATGACACGATCAAATATTAGATATTTTGGAGATATTTTTAATAGGATTTTGATCTATATATATAGAACATGATACAATTCATGTTGCAATCAACAAGATCCGCATCTTGCAACAAGGCAATCAATTAGTCACATCATATGCTTTACAATTTTGACAACTACCAACTAATATTAAGTGGGATGATGCTGCATTTATTAGTCAATTTTTCTATGGATTATAATATGGGATAAAAAAAAATTGATGCTCAATTTTTCCAATCCTCAGACATTGAATGAAGTAATTGATTTTGTTGTGAAGTATGACAATTGGCTTTTTGAGTTTTGATCTGAGAGTTACACAAGGAAGCCACAATATTATTATAATATAATGGTAATATTAACCTCTTTTCAATATATACATTTGAAAATAGAAGATATGCAAATTGACATGATATGTTTTAAACCTCTTATTGAATAAGAAAAGACTCGTCGTTATCAAGAAAGATTATGTTTATATTACGGAGAATCTAAGCATATTATTCAATATTATTTAAAGAAGTGATGTAATTACAAAATGAACAATACAGTTATTAAAGAAAATAATGTGTTAGGAAACAGGTTTGTCCAACTGTAATAGGGACCGTTGTTGTGATAGAGAGAATTTGCCTCAAGAAAGCGCTGGGCTTCTAGCTACCACTAATTACTTAATTAAGATCCAAGTATAATAAAAATCTCTACATTTATATAAAGTCTCTTTCATAAGGCTATCACATCTAAAACACAAGTCTTATTTCATCAAACCACTCAAAATATAAGATATATTCTAAAATCCTCATTCTCTTGGAGGGAGGGAATTTTTTTTAAACTTCAATAATTCATAACTTTTAATTCAATTGTCCAAATCCACTCAAACTTTACATAAAGTATTAATGTATTTTCAACAACTACCACTACAAATTTCAACTATTGATTCATTATCAATCTTTAGATATTTCCAAAACCCTAGCAATAGCATCAAACCTTTGTTTACAAACACCCATGTATTAAATTCTTCATATCTCACAAACTAAAAGTTTAAATGCCATAAAAATTTGATATATAGCTTTTTAATATAATAATATATTTTTTCAGAAATTTTTAGATAAAAATTCATCTAAAAACTTAAAATATGATAAACCCCATCACTATCAAGAAAACGGCATACTTATTGCCTTGGAATTCAATCTACTGATTTTAACTCCCAATATCTCCTTTTTCAAAACTCCAAATGTAATAATTTTTCCACATCAAATGTAGAACTTGAAATCACCTCTGTAGTTGCACATTTTGATCTCCAAAAGCTTCCATACAACTCCTTCAATTCTCAAAAGAGTGACAATAGGTACAATTTGTACACCCTAATTTCAAGTGCCTACTTCTCCCTCATAAAAACTCCAAATCTCTTGATTCTTATACCAAAATTATAATAAAAAAAACAAGATTTTAAACCCTAGTCTCTACCTTTTGAATGGCATCCTTGAAGTTGCCGAAATCCTTATTCTTGTTGTAGGTAGCCTCCTCAAAGCCTATTAGGCATGACTATTGACCAATAGGAATGAAGAACTTCACCCTTTGTCTTCATTCACCCACAATTTGTCTTCATCCTTCTAAATAGGCCTCTTTGTAGTTTGATTCTTCTTCTTTGGATCCCAATTGTTTCTCAAGGCTTTATACTAAACATTTAGGTCTTATATATTTTAAACGCCATAATCAAACTAAGTAAAAATCTAAAATAAAGTTTTTTATATGAACCCCCTTTAATTTACTTTTTTAACTATTCTAATACATATTAGAATCTATAAACATATTATATATTTTGACTAGATTTTACATACTGTAAGCAATTATAATATGACATCGTATAATTAGAATCTTATACAATTCCTAGTAAAGATCATATTCTCTTTTCAAAATCCTCTCTTTATTTAATAATAGACGTCTATTTGAGACCTAAAAATCACAAAGCCTCTACCTTACTAGATTTAAGAGCCTCAATGTATTTTTTAGATAAAAAATTTGTTAAAAGTCATAGAATGCCTTCAATATAGAAAATTAAATCCATATATGTAGAAGTCATAGATAGTTGTCTGTTATCTTTTGAAGATGATACTTATGAAATCTTTTCCATAAATATAATAATAGGTGGTTATAATAGTTACGTAATCTTTAATATGATTAAATCTCTCTCTAATCCAATTATTTTAGATTTATCATGGCTTAAAAAGTATAATTGTTGAATAGACTAGATTTCTTGTAGACTTGATTTTTTTCAAAGCATTAATAAGAGTCTTGTTAATCAAATAAAAAGCTATAAGTCTAATATAATAAAATCCATACTTATAGGTATAAAAGCTTTTATGAATGCAACAAAAGAAGAAACACCTTTTGCTATTTATGCTACATCCATTTGTGATGGTGGAAAGACTTTAAGTGGCATTTTAAGCCAATATTAAGATTATCAAGACGTTTTTGAAAAAAAGAATGGAAATATTCATCTGAAATATCATCCATATGATTGTTCAATCAATCTCAAATAGCAAACTCAGCCACTATTTGGACCGATCTACAATTTATCATAAAATGAATTGGCTAAACTCAAGAAATACATTGATGAGAACTTGGCCAAAAATTTCATACACCATTCAAAATCTCCAATAAGAGCTCTTATCTTATTTGTATAGAAAAAAGATGGGTCACTACGGATGTGTGTAGATTATCGAGGGCTCAATAAGATTACCATCAAAAATAGATACCTTCTACCTTTGATATATGGACTTTTTAATCAATTGAATCAAGCTAAAATTTATACAAAAATAGATCTACAAGGAGC
This sequence comes from Physcomitrellopsis africana, assembly GCA_036785485.1. Taxonomy (NCBI): domain Eukaryota; kingdom Viridiplantae; phylum Streptophyta; class Bryopsida; order Funariales; family Funariaceae; genus Physcomitrellopsis; species Physcomitrellopsis africana. The sequence continues at coordinate 46,752 of JAWRVF010000322.1, forward strand.
ATATAATCTAGTGTATATTAAAAAAAGAGATGAATGGAATGCATTTTAAACAAGATATGGACATTTCAAATATAATATCATATCTTTTGGACTTATAAATGCACCAACAACTTTTCAACATCTTAATAATGATGTTTTTCATGATTTTCATGATGATTTCATTGTCTGCTATTTAGATGATATTCTGATCTATTCTAAGAATATAAAAGAATATGAATTTTATGTTTGTTGTGTATTACAAAAACTTAGAGATACAAGATTATAGGCCAAGATGAAAAAATGTATATTTTATAGTACTAAAATTGACTTCTTAAGATTCATCATTTTGAATGATGGTCTCAAGATGGATCCTAAGAAAGTCTAAATAATCATGGATTGGAAGATTTCAAAAATAATAAGAAATGTGCAATATTTTTTGGGATTTTTCAATTACTATTGAATCTTCATTAAGAACTTTTTTCAAATTATAGCTCTATTTACACGCTTAACTTGTAAGCACAAACTCAAGTGGAGTAAAGAAGTAGAAGCATTTTTTGAAGCTTTGAAGATAATTTTTTATTTTTACACCAATATTATATCACATCAACTTTTCTAAGGTATTTTTTTATAGAAATAGATGCTCAGACTTTGCTTTGGATGTGATATTGTCACAAATGGGAGCAGATGACAAACTCTACCTAGTAGCTTTTCATTCTAGAAAATTTTTAGCAGCAGAGATCAACTATAAAATCTATAATAAAGAACTTTTTATAATTTTGGATTCTTTTTAAGAATGGCATCATTATCTAGAAGGCGCTTCTAGTCTAATCACCATGTATATAGATTACAAAAACCTTGAATACTTCATATCAGTATGCATGTTGAATTGTTGCTAGGCTTATTGGAGCATGTCTTTATCAAGATCTGAGTTCATTATCACTTATTGGCTAAAAAAATAATAAGGTCTATTTGATGCCCTTTCTAAGCGTTGTCATGGTAGAGAGAATCTACCTCAAAAAAGCGTTGGGCTTCTAGCTACCACTAATTATTCAATCAAGATCCAAGTATAATAAAACCCCTCAAATTTATATAAAGTCTCCTTCATAGGGCTATTACATCTAATACACAAGTCTTATTTCATCAAATCACTCAAAACATAACAAATGCTCTAAAACCCTCATTCCCCCGTAAGAAGGGAATTTTTTTGAACTTCAATAATCCATGACTTTTAATCCAACCATCTAAATCTATTTTAAATTCACACGAAGTACAAATGTAGGCTTAAAAACTACCACCACAAATTTCAACCGTTGATTCATTACCGATCTTTAGATATTACCAAAACCCTGGCAGTAGCTTCAAACCCTTGTTTACAAACACCTATATACTAAATTCTTCATATCTCACAATCTAAGAGTCCAAATGCTACGAAACTTTGATGTATAGCTTTTTAGCATAATAATACATCTTCTTAGAGAATTTGAATCAAAAAATTTTCTAAAAACTCAAGATATGGCAAATCCCATCATTATCAATAAAACAGTCTATTTACTACCTTGGAATTCAATCTATTATTTTTGACTCCCAATATCTCCTTCTTTAGAATTTGAATTATAATAATTCTTTTATATTAAGTGTAGAACTTGAAATCACCTCTTTAGCTACACCTCTCGATCTCTAAAAGCTCTCATACAACTCCTTCAATCTTCAAAAGAATGATAGTAGGTACAATTTGTACACCCTAACTTCAAGCGCCTACTTCTCCCTCATAATAACTCCAAATCCCTTGATTTTTATACCAAAATTGTAGCCCAAAAAACAAGCTTTCTAATCCTAGTCTCTAATTTTCAAATGGTCTCCTTAAAGTTGCCAAAACCCTTGTTAAGGTACCAAGCAGCCTCCTCAAAGTCCATTGGACATGGTATTCAACCAATAGGGATGAAGTTCTCTATTCCTTGCCTTCATCCGACCATGCCTTGATTTCATCCCTTCCAATTAATCTCCTACTAGCTTAAATTTTCATCCTTAGGCTCCCACCTTCTCTCAAGGCTTCATACTAAACATTTAGATCTATGTAATTTAAATCCCATAATCAAATTAAGTAAAAATCTAAAATAAATTTTCTTACACCAACTGCCTTTAATTTACTTTACTAACCATTCTAATACATATCTAAACCTATAAACATATTATGCATTTTGAGTGGATTTTACATACTGTAAGCAATTTCAGAATGACAACGTTTTTATCTTGTACCAAAAGAAGAAAATTCAGCTTTTGATCAATAAAGAACGATCCTCTTGAAATTGGAGCAATTTCATCTTCTAACAATGTAATCAACATTGATTGTTGATTCAATTTTTGTCAAGTAAGTCCAATCAATTATGTCTTAGACCCTCTTATTCATGAGATTAAGAATAATTCATCTAAGTCTCATAATATTTCTAAATTTGAGTTCAAAAATAATCTACTATATTTCAAAGGACGCCTATATGTTCCAAAAGATGAAACAAGGCTATATACTCTTGAAGCTTATCACAACTTTCTTGCAGCAAGACATTTTGGATATAAGAAGACTTTGGAATTAATACCAAAAGATTTTTGGTTGCTTCAAATATAAAACGTAGTTAAAAAATTTGTACAATCATGTGATGTTTGTTCAAGATCAAAAATTCCTTGTCATTGACCTCACGGACTTCTCTAATTATTACCTATATCAAAACAACCTTGGTCTTCTATTTCTATAGATTTTATCACAGATCTTCTAAATTTAAGTTTATATGACTCTATATTTGTGATTGTAGATCATTTCACCAAGATGGCCTATTTTGTATCGTATACAAAATCTATTACAAGTGAAGAAATAGCTAAATTATTCTTTGATAATATCTATCACTATTATGGATTATCAAAAGATATTATATCAGATAGAGGGATACAATTTATATCAAGATTTTAAAAAAAAAAATTTAAAATATTGAAGGTGGATATAAAACTATCTTTAGCTTTCTACCTTCACATTGATGGACAAATAGAATGAGTAAATGAAGTTTTGGAGAAATATTTGAGATATACCATCAACTATCATCAAAATGATTGGATAATTTTTTTACTATTGATAGAATTAGCTTATAATAATTTGGTACATTCTTCTACTTAATAAACTCCATTCTTTGTAAATTATAATTTTCATCCATGATTTGATACTTTTGACTTATCAAAAGATAATAATCTAGTAATGGAAGATTTGGCAAATTGATTGTCAGAGCTATATACAACAATGAAGGCACAATTAAAAGAAGCTTAAAAACAATAAAAAATCAATGCAGATGTCTATCACAAGGAACAACTTCAATTCCACATAGGTGATAAGGTATGGTTATTTTGTCATAATATTAAGATTAATCATCCTTGTGACAACCTGGATTATCATAAGCTTGGACCATTTTTAATTTATAAATAGATTTATCCAATTGCTTATCAATTACACCTACCAAAATCTATGAAGATCCATCTTGTATTCCATTTGTCATTGCTTGAATCATATAAGATAGTGGATATACAAGGAAGAAGACAAATGCCATCGCCTCCTATAGAAGTGGATAACAATAAAGAATTTAAGGCAAAAGAAATCTTAGATTCAAGATGGCATCAAAATTGGCTAGAATATCTTTTACATTGGTGTGATATAGTATGGCATGATCTTCTATCTAGGAATATATCAGATACCTCGCTGAGGAGAATTTTCTTGAAACTTATTAGCAAGATTCTAATAAGTAATTTGTCCTTAATAAAAAAGACAAATAATACAATGATATTATAAAAGAGAAATTATATTGTTAAATCTTTTTGTATTTAAATAGGTTTGTACAAAAAGGTTCAAATTGCTACAAAACCCTTTAATACCTTATTTACCTGCAAGGACTTATTTCTTCCCAAATTTTAGAGTTTAATAACTCTTGATTCAGCTATTTAGTTTCTATAAAAAAAAAATTAAAATATAGGTAGTACTTTGAAATTTCATTACAAAAAAGAATCAACCATAAATTTTCTCTTAATTATTTGATATTTTAAAAATCCTAGCAGGTACTTAAAATCCTAGCTCAAAGATATCTAAGTACTATTTCCTTTATATCTCGCAATTCCTAAACTCTAATTCCATAAAACTTTTGTACATAGTCTTGTGACATAAATATATATACTTTTAAAAAATTTAAGTCAAATATTTATCAAATTGTCTAAGATATAGTTCAAAATATAACCACTAATTAAACGGGGTGACTTCCTACCCTTAGCTTACAACCACCAACTTCAACTCTCAATATCTATTTTATTCCAACTTAGATTTGATCAAGTTTTATATAAAAATGTAGCCAAAAAAGTTTTCTTTAAAATCCTAATCACTAATCTTCTATTGTTCTTTGTATGCGTGAATTATATCCAAAAGAATGGCAGTAGGTATATTTTCAACACCTTAACTTTGAGTGCCTATATCTCCTTCATAAAAATTCCAAATCATATTTATTGATTCTAACTTTTGATGTTCAACTCCTTTTGAAAAACAAACCCTAATTTCTAATAAATCCTTGGGCAGCCTCCTTGAAGTCCATTGGACATGATTTTTGGCCAATAGGAATAGAGACTTCTATCATCCATCTCCATTCATCCACATAGATGGCCTAATTATCCCCTTTTACACTAAAAATCCCTTTCTAATCCTTTTTCTTATAAGATTTATATAATATGTGTTTTAAATATCAAATAAAGGAAATAAATAAGATATTAAAGATCATCAATATCTAATAAAGATAACTTAAGATATATAAAAGTTATCACCAATATAAAATCAATCTCAAAAGTTGCTAGTAAAAAAAAATGAGGTTGTATAAATATCAATAATAATCTTTTTAAATAGATTTTTTTTAAACTAACAATCTAACTATATTTTGTAATCAATAAAATCCACTGATATAGCTCTTACTTAGTTGTGTGATAAATTATATATTAAATATATATATAAAAAAAAATTTATATGGTAGCCAAATCACAACATGACAACAGATACAATATTAGTAAATGCACATGGAAGCCATCCAAGAATCTAATAAATACATTAGCAAAAGTCAATACATTTTATTTACAACATCCATCAAAATCAAGATGGAGAGTCAAGAAAACCTTTTAAAGATCAAAATATATTGCAAACACAATTTGAGGCATCTTAAACTTCCTCAACATATAATCACTGCTCCTTATGGAACTCATCCTTAAAAAGGGAGATAATATCATGGATATTCTAGTTTCTTCTTGAGTATATATATTTTTTTATTTTTATTTTGTTATTTTCTTTTGATATAGTTTTTACTAATTTATATATCTATTTTAGTTCACGTCCTTGACAATCTCACAATAATATTTATAGTATCTTTTTTGATCTTAAACATCCACTTACAACTAATTGGAAAATAATTTGATGGAAGTTAAATCATTTTCATTATTCAAAAGTAAATCATTCCCTTCTTTGATGGCCTTCTCCTACTTCATTGCATTTATAGACTTCATTACATCATACAAAGTTAAAGGATTTATAAAAAAATAATAATGTTTCTATATTCTTTATTTATTTAAAGAAAGATGTGATTTTTCTATTATTCACCAAGTAATCTTCTCTTTTTTAAGAGATATCTCTTTTTACTTAAAAAAAGATGTGATTTTTCTATTATTCACTAAGTGATATTTTCTCTCTTAAGAAATATCTCTTTTTATTTGAAGAAGTCTGATCTTCTTGAATACTGTTGTTTCTAATAAGCTTTTTCTTACTTTTAAATTGGTTCTTTTTATTGTATATTTAGTAGTCATCATCTTTATCATCATCGACTTTGGATCCTTTATTTGTGGTGGTTAGGATTAAAGAAGCCTTCTCTTTTATCTCCATTAGTTTTTTATTATCATTTACACCTCTATCATATTTATTGATTTTTTTTTTTGTTAAATTAGAAGATTAATACACAAACACATTTTTATTTCTACTTGAATATATTTCCAAATATTTACAAGCACTCTTATGTTCTAAAAAATCAACATCTTGATTCTTGATGATCTTCTTGATTTTCAAATATATAATCCTATTGTCAAGGACATGAGAATACAAAGTAAGAGACTTGAACTGGAACAAGGTTTCAAGAAAAAATCAACAAGAACTTGAATTAACTAGATGAGTACATGAGCAATATCAAAAAAGACAAGCTAGAACTCTAAGAGAAGCATTGTCAAGATTGAAGAATTCTTCAGCCTCAATTCTTATATATACTCTTGTCTAAGATGCTTCTTGAGTGACTTTCTTCAAACTAAAAAGCTTCTTGAGCAGCTTCTACTAACTAGAAAGTTTTTTGAGCTTCTTCTACTAATTAGGAAGCTTTTCAAGTTACTTTCACAATTAAGAAGCTTCTCAATCGACTTTTATTAACTCAAGAAATTTTAGAATATTCTAGAAGGTTCTTTAAACTTCCAAAGTGTATATCCTTAATATCACCTCCTTCTCTAGTGATGAGTTCTCAGAGGAGCTCATACCTTTGAAAGTCTTTCTACATACATAAAAAATCTAAGATACGCTGTACTAATGAAGTTATGTATTCTATTCTCTATTCTTAGACAATAGATTCTATTAGTTTTTAAAAAAATTACCTATGGCCTTAAGCTAGTACCTTCGTTGTTAAAATTTCCCATCCAAGGATCTGATATTCATTGTGGCCTTCAAAACATCTTCCAAATAAGATCTTAAACTTAGAAAGATTCATCTTTTCAAGCTTAAGCAATATCATTAAAGCTTGAACATTAGAATTGAGACTTGTATGATTGGATCTTATTCCTAATGGCTCTAAATAAGGTTGTACTTGGCGCTAAAATCTATCTTTCTCACTTTGCTTAATTGAAGGCTGTGAAAATTGCACTAGTTTGTTCAAAGCTTGTATGACAAAAGAATATTTTGAATCTTATTCTCTCAGCATTTGAAGGTTTGATATGATGACTGATTTGTTTCTACCACTCTATTCTATCTTGGAATAAATGACTACGTTGTCGCATTGTAAATTAAAACATAGTATGAAAGATATAAAAGAATGTGTTAAAATAAAAAGATTAAGATTAGAAGAGGAAAGGATAAAAAAGAGAAGGGGTTGTAGTTCATTCCTTTTTATCTCTAATCTAATCTAAGTTATTTCTTTTTAGTTGTTAAGTTTTCTTTTATTTATCTTAGATCTACTTTTTTTTTCTTTTTTTTCTTTTTTAGATCTAAATTTATATATTTTGGACTAAAATTAGAAGAAAGGTTGATAGAAAATTAGTAGTAAGAAGGTAGAATGGAAATTTACCTTGAAAAGTGAAATTTCTACAAGTTAGTTCAAGGAAAAGGGTTGAAGAAGTAAAGAAGACATGGGCTAAGAGGTCTTTTTTACCAAGAGGATAAGGAAGACCAGGAGGAGATAACAAGGGAGGAGTGAAGATGAAAAAAGAAAGAAAAACAGAATAAAAAGGGAATGTTGGGAGTGTGTTGTAAGAGGGTTGTTAGAATATTTTTGTGTATAGGGAAGGGTATTTTTATATATTGAGAGAGTTAGAAGATGAATTTGAATGTGAGATTTGTTAAAAATAATCTATGTAAATTAAGGAAGAGATGAGTGCAAGTTTGACACTCATTTGTTTGATAAATAAAACGTTATGCTCTTTCAAAGTATCAAGGGTCTATTTCCAAATCTGTAAAGTTTGAGGGAGCATATCTTTGTGTTTAGAGTAGTATTTTGAGCAAAATTTGTTAGGGTTTGTAGATATATAAGTTTATTAGGTTTTATAAAAAAATGATTGCTATTGGAGTTATATTCGAGGAATTATGAGGAAAATTGTTATCGGATCCAAAGTTGTTAGAAGGCAAAATTAAAGAAGAAGAATGAAGCCTATAACTCAAGTATGGAGAGGACTTTTAGAGAAATAATTGGAAGGTGTTTACAACATGAGACAAGCTATAAGTGTATTAAATTTTAGTACTTAGGTCTTCTTTAATGAAGACCAATGAAGAAGTGAAGCAAAGGGGGTCGAGAATTGAAGGCTACAAGAAGGGGTAATTTTTACAACGTGGTTCTCTCTAATTACAATAGCTATGATCAAAATATTTTTAGGATTTGCTTTCTTACTTTCTTAAGTACCTTGTATCCAAATTTTGCTTCAATTGATGTGATATCCTAGGATTTATGAGCAAAATTGAAGGCAGGTCTCTAAAGGCAGAATATGTTAGGGTTAATAAAGTATGTTTTTTATGTAAATTCTTCAATTTTATGAACTTTTATGAATCTCATCTTGCACTTGAGAAACTAGAGGCACAAAAGACCTAGTGTTTCTTAGGGCTAAGACTTTCACCACGACAACATACTAATGAAGGCTTTAGTTTAACTCTCTCCCTCTTATAAATATTCTTTGAATTCGATTTTTACCAAGAAGTTATCATTGAACATGTTTGGATTTGTGGAGATAGAGCCAATGAAATTCCTATATCTTTTGAGGTGCATTTGCAAGATTTTTATCTACTTCCTATATATGTTCATTGATATCATAACCCTCTCAATGAATAAGATATTCTAATTTGCCTCATCTTTGTCATGAATCAACTATCGTTTCAACCTCGTATTCTTCATGGTCTTCAATTTCAATACTAAGCAATGATTATTGTATTCTTCTTGAAATATATAACTCTTTATAAGGTTCTAAAAGTGAGATATGAAAAATTGCATATATCTTTATAGAAAATGATATTTCCAAGCAATATGCCACTAGATTAATTTGCTTCTAGATAGAAAATGGTCCTAATCTCTAATAATCCAACTTATTGTATGGCCGCTTAGTTTTGATATTCTATTAAAGAAGCCATATCTTATCTCCAATATAAAAAGCAGACAATTGATTTTTGAATTTATCTGCAGATGTCTTGTAAGTATCTTGAGCTATTTACAATTGAAGCTTCAAGGTTGTTTGGTGTTACAATACATGCTTTATAAATCCTTCAGCTGCTGGATTGTTATTCTTTGATATACTCCATAGATCAAGCTTCAAATAATATGCATAGTTGGAATAAAATGATGTTTGCTGAGTTGAGGCATGAATAATATTATTATATATAAATTTTGCTAATAGTAGATATGAAATCCAATCGTCTTGTTGATAGTTGATATTGCATTATCATTACTATTCTAAAATTTAATTAACTCGTTCTGTTTGGCTATCAGTTTGAGTGTAGAAAGCCAAAGAAAGTTTAATGTCCACCTTTAATATTTCAAAAAGATATCTTCAAAACTTAGATATCAATTGGAATCCTCAATTGGATACAATATCATTTGATAGGCCATGAAATCAATATATATTATCAAGGAGATCATATCTTTTACCAAGAACAAGAAAGGCAGCATTTAATCAACAATATGTAACTTTATTGAAGCTGGAGTAATTTCATCTTTACGCCACTATTACATTAGCACTTATTGATTCTAGCTTTTTCAATGAAGTATATGTAGCAACCACTAATGATACTTTAAAAGCATCACACAATCCTTGTTGCTTTTCAAGTCAATAAGTGATAACAAAGTTTAATTGAGATAATGACATATTCCATCAAACTTGACGGCGATTAAGAACTTGAACTACCATAAAATATTTGAAGTTCTTGTCATCTGTATATATTGTCATAAGATGCATTGCTCCTTTGAAAAATTGACACCATTCTTAAAAAGAATCTACAATAGCAAGTTTTTTTATTATAGATTTTATAATTAATTTTAATAATAGAAAATTTTTGAGAATAAAATGCAATAGAATAGAATTTACTGTCTATATTCATTTATTGAAGTATAGCTCCTAGTGTAAAATTTGAAACATCAATTTTCATGTAAAATTCTTTTGTAAAGTTTAGATGCACTAAGATTGGAGCTATAGTAAATATTGTCTTGAGATCTTAGAATGCCTTTTCCACTTGAGGCCTCTCTTTTAACTTGTCCTTACATGTCAATTGATTAAAAGGGGTAGTAACTTCAAAATAATTTTTGATAAAAATCTAATAGAAGTTAGCAAATCTAAGAAAATATTTTACCTCTCTTATTATTTTTAGAATGATCTATTACATAACTATCTCTATGTTCTTGGAATCTATTATCAAATCTTTAGTAGATACAATGTATCCCAAATATTCCATCTTAGATTCATGAAATATACATTTTTCTAGCTTGACATACAAATCTCCATCTTGCAGCTTTTCTAATATCAATTTAATATATCCTTCATATTCTTATAGATTTTTTGAGTAGATCAAGATATCATCAAGACAGATCACCATGAACTTATGTAGGTACTCTAAAAAGATGTCATTCATTAAGTGCTAAAAGAAAGCAGGTGCATTTGTTAGTCCAAAGGACATGGCAGTATATTCAAAATGTCCATACCTTGTCCAAAATGCAGTCTTCCATTCATCTTTCTCTTTGATCTATATCAAGTTGTATATTCTATTTTAGTATAGATCTTGGTTTGGCAAAGTTGTTCCAAAAGTCCCGAGATTAATGGTAGTGGATAAAAATTCTTCATCATTATCTTATTCAATCTCCAATAATCAACATATATACACAAGGAACCATCCTTCTTCTTTACAAAAAGTATAGGTGTACTTGTTGGAGACTTTGAAAGTCTGATGAAGTTCTTTGTAAGGTTTTTATCAATATAATCTTTCAATGCCAAAAGATTGTTTTAAAAAAGATTATAGATTTGGCCAAAAGATGGTTGCATTCTTTCTTGAAGATCTATAGTATAATTGCATGGTCAGTGCTTTGATAATATATTAGCATTTTTTTTTTGAAAAACATCTTAAAATTTGTTATACTATTTTGGAATACTTACCAATGAATTTATATTTTTTTTAGTTAAAATTGCATAAAAAACAAATGGTGTATCTTCTTTGACCAATCTTATAAAAGTCCTTACTTCAACAAATAAAAGCTTATCAATTAGTAACTTTTTATAAAAAAAAATTTGCAAGAATTTCTATTAAAAAGGAGGTGATCTTAGGAACATATATTTCAAAAGTTTATAGAACCTTTTAAAATATTTTAAAGATTTTTTAATTAATTGAAGTTGCTTAAAAAGCTTCTTAGTTGATAGAAGTAGCTCAAGAAGCTTTATAATTGATAGAAGGAGCTCAAAAAGCTTCTTAGTTGGTAGAAGAAGCTCAAGAAGCTTCATAATTAGTGGAAGGAGCTCAAAAAGCTTCCAAGTTAGTAGAAGAAGTTCAAATAGCTTCCAAGTTGGTAGAAGCTACTCGAGAAGCTTCCTAATTTGATGGAAGCCACTGAAAAAGATTCTTAGATATATATATATATATATTGGAGTCATGATTGAAGAGTTCTTCAGTCTTGACAATACATCTCTTAGAGTTCTAGCTCACCTTTCTTGATATTGTTTGTATACTCACTTAGATAATTCAAATCCTTGTCAATTTCTTCTTAAAACCTCTTTCTAATTCAATTCTCTTATTCTATATTCTTGTGTCCTTACAAAAGCATTAATGATAGATAAATACTATATATTAACAAAGATATTAGAATTGAAAGCCTTTGATCATAAGCAAAATGAAAGTATTAAAGTAATAAGGAATAAATAGCCTTTATTATGATAAGTTGTTTGTGGTTAAAGATTAAGATCAAATAAAATATAATATATAGATTTCAAGTGTAGAGGAAGATCTTATTGTGATAGTATAGAAATGTATTCTAATAGGATATGATTTTATTGTAGTAGATAGAATACTATTATGATAGATAAGATCATATTGTGATAGATAGAAATATAAGAAGATAAATCAAAAGAAATCCTAAGATGTATTCACCACCTATTGTCACGGACATAAAATTTACTCCAATAATTATCTAACTAATATAGACCAATAGAAATAGGTAAAATAAGTTGATTTGATAATATCTGATAGAAAAACTTTCTAGAAGCTTCATAGATACGGAATCACCTTTATATATGTCTATAAGTGATTGATAGGTTAGAAATTTGGTCAACAAGCTAACCACATGGCGCACATATTGGTAGCTTGTGGAACAAGCTAGTCATGTGTCACACATGTTGGTAGCTTACGGAACAAGTCAAGTACGTGGTACACATGTGGAAAACTTATTGTGCAAGTTTGATATGTGTCTTGCAAATTAGACATGTGTATGAGGTCCTATAGAATATTGCCACATAGCTCTTAGTTAGATAGTATTTATAGAGGCAAGAGTGAAGCCTTCTTCATTCTTGTCAATTCTTTTCCTGATTCTAGTCTAGTTTTAAGAGTCTTCATGTTTCTAATCTTTGGCAATAGCCATTCCAGTTTTTCTTTGAATATACATATTTTCTTATTCCTATTTTGTGATTTTTCTTTGATACAATTTTCATTAGATTATACATCTTTTTTTAATTCATATCCTTGATAAATTGACAAGAGTACAAATACAGTATCAGTGCTTTGTCTTTTCTTGATTAAGAGTGGATTATCCCTTTCTCTTGATAAGACATAAGCATTTTAGAAGTTATGGAGTATCCACTTCTAAACTGATATTATTTCTAGAATTTTTTCTTTTGAGTGTGTTATTCTACATTTCTTGAAGTGAGAGTAGACACCTTCCTTCCTATTGTATTATTATAACAGAGCTTGCAAAAATGAAGAGTGCAATGGCACAAATGCAAGAACAAATGAGAGAGCTAATGCTTGCAATGCATCAATTCAGTTTACCACCACAAACAGCAAGAAGATTAACAGGAAGTGAAGATATAGAAATGGTTGGAACTGCATCAATATCTACACTAAATCATACTACCTCACCTATGATGGAGCACCGTTCAAATATTAGAGAACCAAAAATTAGTTTGTTTGAGAAATTTGATGGCATAAGATCTAAGTTTCAAAGATTCGTCAATCAGGTACAATTGGTGATTGAACTTCAACCTCAAAGTTATCCTACGCAAGGATCTCAAGTTAGGTTTATTGGAACGTTACTTTTGGGATCTGCTTTATCATGGTTTTCATCTTTTTTTGAATGACATGATCCAATATTGGATAATTTGGAGGCATTTTTAGCGGAATTTTGATCTATGTATGGAGAACATGATGCAATCCGTATTGCCACCAAGAAGATTTGCATCATATAACAAGGCAATTGATCAATGTCATTATACGCTTCACAATTTTGACAACTAGCGACTAATATCAAGTGGGATAATGCTGCACTTATCAGCCAATTTCTCTACAGATTACAATATGAGGTAAAAAAAATTAATGCTCAATTTACCAGATCTTCAAATATTCAGTCAAGCAATTGATTTTGCTATGAAGTGTGACAATCAATTTTTTGAGTTTTGATCTAAGAGTTGTACAAGAGAGCCTCAATGTTATTATTCAATGGCAACATCAACGTCCTCACAAAACATACATTTGGAAGTAGAAGACATACAAATTGATGCAGTATGTTTTAAACCTCTTACTAAATAAGAAAAGATTTGGCGTCGTCAAGGAGGATTATCTTTATATTATGGAGAAGCTAAGCACACTGCTCAACATTGTCCAAAGACACAACACAACTACAAAATGAAGAGTATGGCTATCAAAGAAGACAACATGCCAGAAAACGAATTTGTCCAGCTACAATAGGGACCGTGCAGCTGGAACCGTGTACAATTCCTAATAAAGGTCCTATTCTCTCCTCAGAACCTTCTCCTTGTTTTATAATAGATGTATATTTAGGACCAAAAAACTATAGAGCCTCTGCCTTATTAGATTTAGGAGTCTCAGCATACTTTCTAAATGAACAATATGTTAAGAATTATAAAATATCTTTAGTACAAAAAATTAAATCCATACATGTAGAAGTTATAGATGGTCGTCCATTGTCTTTTGGAGATGTCACTCATAAAATCCGTCTTATAAAAGTAACAATAGATGGTTATAATAGCTATGTAATCTTTAATATAATTAAATCTCCATCTAATCTAGTTATTTTAGGTTTATCATGGCTTGAAAAAATATAATCCTCAAATAGATTAGAATTCTTGTAGACTTGACTTTTCTCATAATGTTATTAAACATCCTACTGACCAAATAAAAAGCTATAAGTCTAGTATAGTAAAATCCATACTTATAGATACAAAAGCTTTTATATACGCAACAAAAGAAAGATCAACTTTTGTTATTTATGCCACATCCATTCCTGATGGTGGAAAGACTTTAAGTGGCATTCCAAGCCAATATCTGAATTATTATGATGTTTTTGAGAAAAAAAAATGGAGATATTCTTTTGGAGCATCGTCCATATGATTGTTCAATCGACCTCGAGGAAGAAACTCAGTCACCATTTGGACCAATCTACAGTTTATCATAAGATGAGTTGACTGAACTCAAGGTGTATATTGACGAGAATTTGGCCAAAAAATTCATACGCTATTTTAAATCTCCAACAAAAGCTCAAATTCTATTTGTGAAGAAAAAAGATGGATCATTGCAAATGTGTGTTGATTATCGAGGACTCAACAAGATTACAATCAAAAATTAATATCCATTACCTTTAATATCAAGACTCTTTGACCAATTAAATCAGGCTAAGATTTATATAAAAATAGATCTAAGAGGAGTATATAATCTAATACGCATCAAAGAAGGAGATGAATAGAATATTGTGTTTTGAACTAAATATGGACATTTTGAACATAATGCCATGCCTTTTGGACTTACAAATGCACCAGCTGCTTTTCAACATCTCATGAATGATGTTTTTCATGAGTTCCTAGACAATTTTGTTGTCTACTATCTAGACAATATTTTGATCTATTCTAAGAATATAAAAGAACATGAAGCACATGTTCATCAAGTATTACAAAAACTTAGAGATGCTAGATTGTACGCCAAGATGAAAAAGTGTGTATTTCACATTGCTCAAGTTGATTTCTTAGGATACATCATTTCAAATGATGGTCTCATGATGGATTCATCATGATGTATCCTAAGAAAGTCTAGACAATCATGAATTGGAAGATTCCAAAGATGGTAAAAGATGTCTAATGTTTTTTGGGATTTGCCAATTATTATCGGATCTTCATCAAAGACTTCTCTCAAGTTGCAGTTCCACTTATACGTTTGACCTGTAAAGACAAATTCCAATGGAATCAAGAAGTAGAAGCAACTTTTGAAGCTCTGAAGACATTGTTTGTTTCTGCACCAATCTTGTATCGTGTTGACTTTTTCAAGGTATTTTTTATGGAAACAGACACATCAGACTTTGCCTTAGGTGCGGTTTTGTCACAAATGGGAACAGATGACAAACTTCATTTAATAGCTTTTCATTCAAGAAAATTCTCAACAGCCGAGATCAATTATGAGATCCACGACAAAGAACTTCTTGCAATCATGGATTCTTTATAAGAATGGCATCATTATCTAAAAGGCGCTTCTAGTCTAATCACTGTATATACGGATCACAAGAACCTCGAGTATTTCATGTTGGCACGCGTGTTGAATCGTCGTCAAGTTCATTGGAATATGTCTTTGTCAAGATTCAAATTCATTATCACTTATCGGCTAGAAAAACAATAAGGTTTGTTTGATGCTCTTTCTAGACATTCTTATTTTGCACCAATAGAAGAAAATGCAGCTTTTGAGCAATAAAGAACGGCCCTCTTGAAATCAAAGTAATTTCATCTTCGAGCAATGAAATCAATATTGATTGTTGATTTAATTTTTTTCAAGCAAATTCAGTCAAGTATGTCCTTAGACCCTCTTGTTCATGATATCAAGAATAATTCTTCTAAGACTCATGATTCTTCTAAATTCGAGTTCAAGAATAACCTACTATATTTTGAAGGACGCCTATGTATTCCAGAAAGAGAAGCACGTTTACGAGTTCTTCAAGCAAGTCATGATTTTTCAATGGCAGGACATTTTGGATACAACCAGACTTTGGAACTTATATCAAGAGATTTTTGGTGGCCTCAAATTTGGAAGGCAGTCAAAGACTTTGTACAATCATATGATATCTGCTCAAGATCCAAGACTCCTTGTCATCGACCTTTTGGGCTTCTTCAACCATTACCTATTCCAGAAGAACCATGGTCTTCTGTTTCTATGGATTTCATCACACATCTTCCAAGCTTAAGATCTTATGACTTTATATTTGTGATAGTAGATTGGTTCATCAAGATGGTTTATTTTGTACCATGCTCAAAATCTATCACAGGTGAAGAAACAACTAAGCTTTTCATTGATAATATCTATCGCTATCATGGATTACCTAAGGATATTATATTGAATAGGAGAATTCAATTTGTATCAAGATTTTGAAGAACCCTTTTCAAAATCTTAAAAGTGGACATAATGTTATCTTCAGCTTTTCATCCTCAAACTAACAGACAAACAGAACGTGTGAATCAAGTCTTGAAGCAATACTTAAGATGTACCATCAATTATCAACAAGATGATTAGACAGCTCTTCTACTATTGACAGAGTTTGCTTATAATAATATGATATATTCTTCTATGCAATAAACATCTTTCTTTTCCAATTATGGTTATCACCTACGACTTGATGCTTTTGACTTTTCAAAAGTTGATAATCCAGTGGCAAAAGATTTCACAAATTTTTTGTCAGAGCTACATGCAATAATGAAGGTGCAATTAAAAAAAATTCAAGAATAACAAAAAATAAATGCAGATGCATATCGCAAGAAACAACCACAATTCAACGTGGGAAACAAGGTATGGTTACTTCGTTGCAATATCAAGACTACTTGTTTTTATGATAAGTTGGACTATTGTAGGCTTGGAACTTTTTCTATTTCTCAACAAATCAATCTAGTTGCATATAGATTACACTTATCGGAGTCCATGAAGATCCATCTTGTATTCTACATGTCATTATTTGAGCCATACAAGATAATGGATATACAAAGAAGAAGAAAAATGCCACCGCCTCCTATAGAAGTAAACAACGATGAAGAATTCAAGGTTGAAGAGATATTAGATTCAAGGTGGCGCTGAAATCAACTGGAATATCTTGTGCATTGGCACAGATACAATATTAATAAATGCACATGGGAGCCATCCAAGAATCTAGCAAATACACCAATAAAAGTCAATGCGTTTCATCAACGACATTCGTCAAAATTAAGATAAAGAGTCAAGAAAAATTTTGTTGTAAAACAAACCAAGTTCTATAGAGGTTTCATTTTATCTTCTATATTGTTTGTTATTTCCTTAGATTTGTTCATGCTAAAGAAATCAAGGATCAACAACCAGCAAATTCAGCTCAAGAGCCATCATTTGCTGATTTATCGGATGAGATATTACGACTATTACAACCTTCAAGACAACAAAATAGAGATGAAGACCCTCAAGAACGACATGTCCTTCCTCGGATTGATGGCAAAATACAACGTGTTTGGTATCACGACCTTGGAAGAGACTCTTGATGTTTGGTGATACTTTTAAAGGTAGGAACTACTCTTGATGGTGTTTCTAATATTTTCTTTGAAGGGAGTTACAAAGGCCTCAACAATGATCAAATAACATGGTGGTCCTTTTGCCTCTTACTCCTATTTTGTGACTTTTCTTTGATACAGTTTTCATTAGATTATACATCTTTTTCTAATTCATGTCCTTGACACCTATGAGTAATAAGTTATAGTAGTAAGAAATAATTAATTTTCAGATTTTTTTTTATATACATCTTTTATAAGTCTTGTTGCTTGAAATTTTATTCTTGTAAATTTTTAATAGTAAATACATGTAAATATTCTAAAAAATATATTTTATTATTTATAAAAATAAAAATAAAAAATAAAAAATTCAAGTGATATCATTAATAATATTTTATAATTTTAATAGCTTTTCATTGATTTGAATTATATTAATTAAAATTTTTGAAATATTTTATGATCTAATTTTAATTTTTAATTTATTACTACTAAATATAAGAAATTTAAAGTTATTTCAAAGTGATCAACAAGTACAAGTTGATAATAGGTACAAACCATTTATAATCTATATATTAATAAGATTATATTTTGATAGATGTAATTTTATTTAGAAATTTTTAAAGATTAAAATAAATACTATTGGAATAATATTATAACTATGTATGTATTTACATATGTCATTTTTAAAAAGAATCATAGAAAAAAAAATTGTGCAAAATATTGTATCAAAAAAATAGATGTAAAGATTTAAAAATAAATAAAATTAAAAATTAAAATATATAATTAAATAATCTTAACATTTAGATTAATTATTTTTATTATACTTATTATGATATATATAATATTAAATAGAAGATGTTAGAGTTTTTTAATCCTTTAAATAAGTGTAAATATTTATCTATTAAGTTGTTGAATTTGTTCAAATATATATATATATATATATATATATATATATATATATACTAAAGAAGTCATTTTATATCACCTAATTTTTGGTATAAAATATTTTTTTTTAATTTTTTCTAATACTAGGTTAATAATTATTTTTCTACTTTGATAATTTTTTGATATATAAATCAATCTATTTATTGATCTTATAATAAAAAGTTATATATTTATTCTAAATATTTACTTAATTATTTTTATTATATTTAATAATTAAATCAATTCTATTTTTGAATATTAATATTTGATTTCATTGGACATATAAGAAGAAATAAAAAATAAAAAATAAAAAAAACTTATAAAAAATATTTTTTAATATTTTATAAAGAAATTAAATGATTAGTACTAAATAGATTTAAGAAGCAATCTTTAATATTAAAAGGAAGTCTAAAATCAAATTTTAGTTTGGATTATTAAAATTTCAAAACTACATTTGAATATTTTGCAATATTGTGGAATATTTTAACATTGGTAAAGAGAAAACATAAACAAAACATGTTTAATATTACAAAAAAATTTACAAGTAAATAAAATATTAAATATTTTGTGAATAATATTTATTAATTAAAAATTATGTAATTGATAAATGTAGATTGTAGCCATTAGTAGACAAAGTAAATATATTTTAATATAATAGAATTCATATTAAGAATATTTACTCAAATAAAATAATTTTTTATTGTGGTATCAGATATTTTCATTCTTATTTTTATTGTTTCTATTCTAAACTATTATTTAAATATACTTCTTACACCTTTTATCCTTACTTGATATTATTTGCTTTCTTTGATAAATTTTTGTTATCAAAGTCTATGTTATGTATAATTTCTTTTATATATAACTTCTAGTACTACTATTAGTATTTTTTATTTTTTTATTTCTATTTATCCTTTCTAATATAATTTTTTTATTAAAAAAAAGACTACTTCATACTCTTTTTTTCATATTTGACATCTTTATTGCAAGATAGATTTAAATTACTTGTTACAAAATTATCTTATATACTTTTTTTTCTTTATTATAATATTATAAAATTAGTATTTTATTTTATTATTTTTTAAAGATTATTATTATTATCATCATCATCATTATTTTAATTTCCTAAATATACAAGTCCATTTTAAACAATTAGGTAATCAAACATGTCTTATAAAACTAATATAATCAATATTGTCAAATTTTTTAGAGCTTCAAATATGTCACTAGCAAACTTTTGGATGTATATGACCCAATGTTGATTTTTTATTTTGACTATTGTAGTGACAAAATTTTGGAAGACCCATCCAAACCTACTTGACATTAGCATGTGCCCAATGCAATACATTTCAAATCCATGCCAATTTGCCAAGTGTAACTATGTGGCATGATCCAATGGCAATGCTCCAAATAAACCCACAACTTTTGCACACATACATCCAAAAGTAACACTTGGGTCATATACATCCAAAAGTAACATTTGGAAACATACATTGTGTTGCACAAGGCCCAGCATTGAAAAAAGGGTTTTTCTATGTGCAATGTGAAACCCAAGCTGCTGGGGGTAAATTGGCCCTAATGCTTTGATGCTTTGGTGCAGCTTTACTGAGTGGGGTAAGGGGGAGCTATGTTGCATTACAGCAGGTCTGACCATCCCACCCACTGAATCAGCACCATTTCCAGCAATGGGAACAGGAGGGACAGAGTGGCAGACTGAGTCCACATGTGCTGCAAGTCAGTCACTAGCCCCCACCCCCACCCCCCGGAGGAGGAGACCAGACCAGATGTGGCCTCCATCTGACTCTGTCTCCCCCCCTTGTGGCTTCCTTGTGATTTCTTCTTCTTCATCATCTCATTGCCACCTGGCACTTTCACAAGAAAAACACTCACTATGGTTGCCATGGTGGCATTGGGCAAGCCCATCTTCACATCCAAAATGGGGCCCTTAAGTTACTTTGAGTGATGGAGTCCTGTTACTGCTATTACTACACCAATGACAATGTGTGTGCACAATTGTATGTATGTGTGTGTATTCATTAGAACCTTTCAGGCACAAGAGTTGCACAGTGTGGAGGTGGAGGACTTTGGCAGCCATGCAGTATACATTTGAGGACAGAGGTTGAAAGTCATGGGGTTTAGAGGTGATGTGGAGGCATAATGGAGAAGCAGTTGTCTGTTCCAAGTGTGTGTGTTTTTTTAAGGACATAGTTTCTGACAATTTTAGTGATGTTTGACTTTAGATGGTGATGAAAGTGATGTTTGACTTTGGAAATTGGGTGAAAATTCGGGTGAAAAATACCTCCACCTTCCTTTGCCTGTCAGGAAAGCAACCTCCTGAAAACTACCCCTCTTAGTGGAGATTGTTCTACCCATTGCCACACATCAAAGTGGCAGTAATATGCACAGAGATGCAACCATAATATCCAGAGCTACATTTGCATGATTGATTGAAATCAACATTCATGTTGTTTAAGGGTATGAACTGAACAAGGCAAAGTTAATTCCAAGGAGCAAATAGGTAGAAGCTTAGCTTCTTTCTGCAAGTTGAAGTAATAGCAATTGGAATATGGAAACATTGTTGGTGGGCAGCCAATTGTGAAAAGGAGAATGTCAAGCAGGAACTTGTTTTAGTGCACAGAATAACTACCTGCAGGATTGTGAAGAGCTTGACAGGGTCAGAGTTATGGTGGGTCCATTCAACAGTACAAATCCACAGCAGCAATATTTGTTGTGGTCACACTTATGGTGCAACACAACAATGGCCATTGAGATATCACCCTCAGAAGGCACTGTCATTAGATTTGTTCAAACACAGTTGCAACCCAATATCCACAATAGTTTAAAGTGGATTTGGTAGATTCTCTACATTGTCAGACTAATGACTGGCAAATGCATAGAACATGTGAATATTTGACCAAGCTTTGATGAACAGGGAGCAGTCAAACAGGAGTGATTAATGTGAAGGAAACTTTGAATCAAAAGGGTGCTGTCATCTACAACCTTAACCCTTTTGGTTTAAAACAATTGAAATTTGAGAGCAATTTCAATGCTTTAAACCAACCCAGCATAATAGCTGCACACATTGCAGCAGATTTGCATTGTGTGTGTCCCAGAAAGATGATTGAGTTTTGAAAAAAATGTCTCTTCAAACTGTCAAGCGATGAGCATGATTCATGTGTTGCAACATAAGGAGAGCATCAAATTCATCACCAATAGTACCTAACAGATCCACTGCGAAGGCATACCTCACAGGTGGGTTCTTCACATGATACAGGGTGAAAATAACAGTCTGATTTCCTGAAAGCATGTACTCAACTGGTCAGTTTGGACAGCCAGTACAAAACGTGCAGCTCAGCATGATGAGCAGCAAATTTCAGGCTCAGGCAACGAAACAAAGCGAAAAAAAACCACTTAGAAAACCAGTTTCATATCACAATTCAGTTCGATTCGCAGCAGGGAGCCAAGAGAATGTGCGTATGTGTGTGTATACATATACACACATATAATTATTTATTTGTAATCAGAAAAGTACACTTGGAGATACATATAATCCAAAATAAACGAAGACTAATTGAAACTGAAGTTCGGAATTTTCTCGGTCGAAATACCGGATCGCTTGCTTGATCGATCAAACATTGTTTATCACATACGTCTAAAGATCGCCTTCATGACCAAAACATTCTTTGACAGTAGCTTGTGATTATTTTGCCAGGCAAAAGTCGTTTCACCAACAATTATATCTCATGTAGAACCTGGTTGTTTTGAATCTACTCTGGCTCCTAAAATAGATCAACATAGAAGCTTGTAGATGAGAATTTGGCATCTTACACCGGCCGTGTTAATACTCTCTCCGAGAGAGAATGATGATGTACTCCATGGAAGCCTCTGGAACATCCATAACATTTGCAAAACTGTTATTTGTGTTCAAAAAGATCACCGAAAGTAGCTGCTCCATGGGTACTTCATTACCTGCGAACTTAACACACGGCGCTCACCATAAGTCTACATAGCCGAAGGGACAGGGTCTATCTCACGTGTACCTATTCTCCAATGAATACTTTGGCAAATATACTCCAAAAAAATGATGGTGCACCTGAGCCCACCTTACTAATGAGCTCCTTGAACATAGTAATTTCCTCCACATGTCAAATTGGCCACTACTACTGCACACGATGCTCTGGATCCGCTTCAGATCCTGCGAGAACTGCACACAGGCTGTGGAATAAGCATGAATTTTTGAAGATAAACTCTCGAACACATAAGCATAAGCTACAGTGCCAGCCCGCATTCGCTGGGAGACAGTCCATCTTCCGAAAATGAGGATTCTTCGTGACATTCTTCTGTATAATCTCTACACTTGAGTGCCAGAAATCATCTTCAACATTGCCAGTAGTCGTATGTGAAAGGATCCTCCCTGGTTTTGAAAGGGCGGCTGGGGAGGAAGAAGTATTTGAAGAGGGTCTGCTTGGGCTCTTTGAAAGATGGATTTCGCTGGCACCTAAAGGTTGAGTTTGACTACAAGACTATAGCCTTGGCAATCAAGGGCAGGATCTCTTGCATCAAAAAGTATCTCTTAGACCATTGATTTCATCGCTAGTCAAGGTTGGTTCAATCTGTTCCATAAAAAACAGAACAGATAGGAAATTGTGATGCAACTATGAGCCCAGGCTGGAATCCTTCAAGGAATTTGACATACACGCATTCGGTTGTGAAGCAGGTTACTTTTGTCGCTGATAATAAAAGCATCAAAGTCGCAAAGTAGGGTCTCTCCCGGAGTCCAGCATGGAACTTAGGACGGATATAGGCATGCCTTCTGCGTAGTCGTGAGGAATAACCTGCAGAGAGATTCCTCTGATCCTCCGAAGGATTATCGAACATGAGATTCAACATAAATGCTAACTCAAGCCTAAAGCCAGAGATTCTGGCAGCATAGCTTCCTTGTCTTCATATCGAGAATAGACTTTGGTCGAGAAGGAGAGATTATGGATGGGTGAGTAAAGCATTCCTGGAAGTGCTTCACCCAAATTTGGTCACAAATCATACGAAAGCGGGTGGTAGTGGATAATGACGATGCGAATCACCAATACGAAAATGCAAAGAATCAAGAACAAAAGATTCAATTGCCCACTTGGGAGCGGAAAGTTTATTGTGGCCTTCTACATAATCATGGTTCCTACCTTACCCTTACACAGCGCACACTGCGTGTGTAGATCCTCACAACCCCCCGTTTACCTACACTGCAGCCTTCAAAAAACCGTAGATATTATGGTGCAGGCAGAGCATCTGTACCGTAGGAAGGAACAGCAATGGCCTCAAAAGAAAAGATTGAAACAACAGTCGGTACACGTTGAAAAAAATGCACCAGATTGTACGCACAATAGAATATCTGCTTTGCGGTGGTTCTCAATCCACGTTCGTCATAGCAAAAACAAACGAAAAACCCTAAACCCTGACTTCAGAATGTTGGATGCGGAACCGTTCTTGCAGATGTATTCCTGTTCTCAAGGCCAGGAAAATAATAGTACCCAAGCGGGACGATTAATTGCTCACAAAGAAATAAATCAAAAGTGAACATTCACATTCCGGCAAAATGGTTCCACGAATTACACAATGAATCCCCCTGTCACGTTCAAAACGAAACTACAAATCAGCTATGAAATCGAGAGGAGCTCGAATGTCTGCTTTCCGATCATCATTTATACTTCAGCTGGTGCCTGATCTACGGATGCCACTCAAGTGTTCTTCAAAAGCTCAGCAAGAAACTAGATTCTTTCTGTACAAGACAGAACTGCCCACAAATATCACCAAAACCCATCGAGATTTCTGCGATTACTTTCCACTTCATAAAAGTTAGATGGCCTAGATTCAACAAGGAATGCTTGCAGACACTCACCGGACATATGAATTGCTGAAATGCGAGGACAAAATGCGTTGTAGCTTACCTTCGACTGTGCGAGGCACCAAAAAAAACAGCAACCCCGATCTCATATGCCGCAAGGCCATAGCAGGTGATGCACAAAGGGGTCCCCTTCTCATTAATCTATGTGAGAAGCAAAGATAGATGAAAACTTTGAATAATCTGAAGGCTGAATCGAAACGATCCTTGTGTTGAATATCAACTGCAAGGGAAATATTGTGTAAATATTATCACTGGATAACTTGGGGAAACAAAGCCGCGTTCGATGTAAGAGAGAAACAATGAACAAGCGAACGAGTGAACAAGCGAACGAGTGAATAAGCGAACGAGAAAGACCCACGAAAATTGTAAACGTGACACAAGCGTCTGATTCTGATGACACACCAAACATACCACCTTCAATAAAGACGAGAACATTTCCGCATACAAAGCTAGACAGTTTAAGAATAACACGAGCACTTGTCCCATTGCCTTACATCCTACATCGGAAACTGATCTTAACCCAATTCAGAACTACACATCCCTGGCGATCTTGCATCCTCTTGAACCTGTCTGTCAACCTTGCACGCTTGGTTTAAAAGCACTCAACTCAAAGACAAACATCACAGAAGCTCATGACAACACAATCAACTACAGTTTGAAGCACGATGTTGAGGTGCAACCATTGTAGTTACTTCTTTGCAGCATCCTTGATACTCTCTTCTACTCCTAGAGTTCGATGACAAGCATTAGTTCATAAAACAAAGCATCTTGTAGCAATGGAGCCTACAAGTGTGAGAAGCTCATCAACGTTTGACCTAATCTCCTTGCCTGTGAAGCCCCATCTCCCTTTCTCTGACCTAAAGTTGCTGCCTCGATCCTGAAGCCATGCAGCACAATCTCCAGGTCTGCAATACCTGCAGACATTCTCAAAGCCAGTTTGAAAAGCATGAAAACGGAAATACTGGAAACAGAAATATGTAACAAGGAATGTTGTAAAACGCAGCAGATGGGGCACTGTCATGAAAGGATTTTCACTGCTTCACATCAAGGAAAAGAATCCGTCTATCTGCAACAAGTGAAAAAACATAGATTGTCAGGATCTGAAAACGTTATTATTTATTTTAGAAAAATTGGAGTTTGTGTGTGTTTTTTTAGAGCCACTCAGGAAGTGGTGAGAATTAGGATTTGGCCTTGGTAAAAATTGTTTGATTTTGCTTTGAGTACTAAGGAGAAAAGGAAAGTATTTAGAATAGTAGTTCATAGTAGATAAATTGGAGAAATTACATATATATGTATATATATATATATATATATATAAGAAGGTAGAAGTTGTAGTGACGAAGCTAATTATGAAATAACAACAATTAATTAGAATAGATTACAATCATCTTCCTAATTGGTGTACTTTAGTTTGGCTATAAAATATCAAATCAAAGTTTTATTTGTTTTGATAGTTTTTAAAAGTAATTAATTTAGATTTTATTATATCCAATTAAAAAATATTAAGATAGCCATTCAATTTATCAATATAGACATTATTCAAAATCAACAAATTTGATAATGAAGTGTACAAATAAATACTTGTATATTGTAAGATAATAAAAAAATGGTTTTATTTTTGTGATAAGTATTAAAATTAGAAGAAAAAAAATATAAAATACAAAATAAGACAAAGGAATATAGAAGTTCAAAACCACAAATAAAAGATAACTCAATGAATGCATTCAAATAGATGTATAGACTTTGGCAAGATCTTCTTTGAATGTAAAGATTCCAATGAAACTTATTTCCAACATAATATCCTATCTACAATAAAAGATTGTGAAAATAAATCAACATAGATATCAAACATGAATTTGGTGGATATTACAAAAAGCCAAGAAAGAAATGCAATGACCAACAATAGTCAAATTGCTAAAGATGGATTGTTCATCCTTTGTAGATATTAACTATGAGAAGCAATTGTGATTATTATATTAGTGAATATAAGAAAGATAATAAGTTTTGAGCCTACAATACATACTAGTAAGGATTTGGCAAGACACTAATCAAAAGGTAGAAACAATATCTCAATAGTAAGTAATCTTAAGAATAATAATTTTCTATCTCTAAAAGAAATAAGATTGTAAGTTACAATTTTTTTTCTTATGTTACTATTGGATGTGCCTCAACAAACTCATAGTATAGATATCTTTGAGGAACTCACTTACAACCATGTGGCAATAATGTTTAAGGAATAAATAGAAAATCAAATATTTGCATATATTAGTAGCGCAATATTGTCTCAAATAATTAAATAAGAACCAATAAGAACAAAAGATCTTTAGAATAGTATATTAGATACACAACTTCAATACAAAAGCATGCAAATGGATTCTAAACAATTAAAAAAATAATCAAAAGCCATCCTTGTTTTCTAACATTACTAGCCATGATGCCCATTAGCGTGGTAATAATTACACAAACTAAAGAAGATAGAGATTAAGTTAACACTTCAACAACTCTTAATAGTGTCAATAGCTTTTATAAAATACTTATACTGCTTAACTAATTTGAGACATCCAAAAATTAATTAATTATAAAACATACATGTTTTGATATAATAGAATTTAAAAAAAAAAAAATTAATTATATTGTCAAAGACACGAGAATACAAAGGAAGAGACTTAAATTAGAATAAGATTTCAAGAATGAATCAATAAGAATTTGAATTAACCAAATGAATATATGAACAATACTAAGAAAGGCAAGCTAGAACTCTAAGAGATACGTTGTTAAGATTGAAGAACTCTTCAACCTTGACTCCTATATATACTCTTGTCTAGGATGCTTCTTGAGTGACTTCTATCAAACTAAGAAGCTTCTCAAGCAGCTTCTATCAAGTGGGAAGCTTCTTGAGCTCCTTCTACTAATTGAGAACCTTCTTGAGTTCCTTCTATTAACTAAGAAACTTCTCGAGCTACTTTTACCAACTAGAAAGCTTCTCAACCGACTTTCACTAATTCAAAAAGCTTCTAGAATGTTCTAGAAGGTTCTATGAACCTCCGAAGTGTATGTCCCTAACATGTATGGTGCTTTTAATCAATAATGGAATTTAATAATGCATGTACAAGGCTTTACTATTATAAAGACTAGAAAAAGAGTTACAATGAGTGATACATGTTGAATAGTATATATATATATATATATATATATACATTCATATAGATATAAAATTATTAAAAAGTAACATCAACATTAAAGAAGCAAAAAATTTGAACCAACAACAAAGTTAAGAATTGCTCATATTAACCTAGGTAAGATATTTTTGTTTATTCATATTATAGTAGATTTAGATAGGAATAACAATGTCTAATGATAATAGTCACCTTTAGATTGACGGAAAAATAATGCTTGATTTTTTGTGCTATGTAATTGATACATATTAGAAAAGAGTGTCAAAAGTGGTTGCAGCTCCCAATCCAATAGGCAAAGCTTTTGCGAAGTATGTACAATGATAAAATATTATATATTTATAATATAATTAGAAATTTTTTTGGTACAAATTATCCAATTCAAATTACTATTTTCATAGAAAGAATTCTTTTACATCACTCAAATGTTTTGATTTCTTTGAATTGGCTCTAAACATTGGCTTAAATAAAAAATCTTCTTAGATTATAATTTTAAAAAAAAAAACATGCAATTTCTTCCTATTTTGCTTCCTTTACATGATAGTGGAATATTTCAAAATACCATCCAAAATAAAAATAAATCTTAATAACTACAAAGATCAATGTAATATTATTAATTTTTTTACTTATCTATTTTATTTAATAATTTTGATAAAAATATGTTGTAATGATTGTAGTTTATAAATAAATTTTACAATCTTAAATAGAAATAATCTTATTAAATATATAATTCTATTCTTTTTTTTAAATTAGATTTGATACAAAAATAATTCTTCTTTATTTTTTTATTTATATATAAAAATTAAAGCAAAGGTTCATTTTGAGATTTTCATTTTATAAAGGTTAATTCAAAGATCACAAAAAGATTTATAGAAATTGATATATATAAATGCCACAAAAAAATTTAGTGATATTTTTTTTATCATGGTAGAAAATGAGCATATTTTATTAAATAAAAGTTTATAATATATTGATAGAGATTAGTTTATAACAAGGATGTTTTGATATTTTTTTCTCCATTTAATATGTCTTGGAAGTTTATAATATTTTTGAGATATAATAATAATACATGCATCTATATTCATATATTATAAAATTTAAATATATGCATATATATCAAGAATTACTTATTTAGATAGACTTTGATTTTTGAAGAGCTAATATCCATATCTTTATCAAAAATAGTAAATATATTAGATATTATGGCTCTATTAAAGACCAATTCTGATATTTTTTTAAAAAATAGCCATTATTTAAGCCAAAAATAATCAATAAAGCTAAATATAATCTTTTATAATGTGTGTAGATTAAATAATCTATTAAAGATTCTCAAGTTATAAAATAGAGTATTTCTCTACAATGTAATTTCTTTTTATATAAGAGCATAAATTATTCAATACATGTGCTTAAAAATTAAAGGAGAAATTATGACTTAACAATGGATTCTTTATTCTTGAAGCTATGCTAAGTTATCTAAATAATCTAAATGAGGCTTGGATGGGGAGGGGGTATTATATATCCTAATAGTCTTAGCCATCAAGTACTTGCTAGTGTAGGCTCATTTTTAGATGATAGAACATCATGGATAATTTTCAAAAGAATTCTAAGAGAATCTCTAGGCTTCATTAATGTGTATATTTATAAGAAAATACCAAGATAAAATAAGGCATAGAATGACTTATTAGAAATTCTATCAAATGATATTGTATAGATTATAGATGGAGAATTAAATGTTATAAAAAATATATTTGATAAATCTTTACATTGTAGAAGGATTGTAGCCTTTAATAAAGAAAAATATGTGAATTATCTTCAAATCCTAATTTTACTTAGAAAAGTTTTTACAACATGATTGTTGTCTCAAATATTTATAGAATAATAAGAGAGATGGTATTTGTATTCTTGCAAGATTAAATAGATTCTATATATTATCAATTTTTTTTTTTAAAACAAAAAATTCAAGATCATAGAATCAAAGGAGATATAGCCTTATTTCATCATTTGTATGTGGAATTGGTTATTTAATTGCAAAATTCCAGTCTTATATACTCTTATCATAAAATAAACATATTATATTTAAACAGTACAAGAGTTCTATAGCAATTATACAATATTTAGATATGGAAAAGTTAATATGGATTATTTACCAGTAGAATAAGAATGTTTTTTTTACTCCTACAACTCATTTTTCAAAGGATAAATCTTTATAAGATTTAAAAACACTTAGAAATTTAAGCTTTGTTGATAGAAGTTCAACAATAATTTGCATGCATGCCTAAAGATTTCTTAATAAAGATTAATAAGAACAAGCAGATTAAAAGATTTGTTTATATATTAAATGGATAAACTTTAGAGATAGTAATTCAAATGAATTTTTAATACAAGAAAAGAAAAGAAAATCTAAAATCTCTAATCTATAAACTTCAAGACAAAGATGAAATTATAAGATAAAATATTTAGGATCTAAAAAAATTATACCATGCTTTTTAAGCTTCCTTATATAAAAATCAAAGCTTTGAGTACTTCTTGTTTTGTGCTAAAAACAATTTGTAGCAAAGTCCTAATTTTATTAAATAATAATGATAAATGCATTCCACATATATATATATATATATATATATGATGATGATATTTTTTAATGATTATATTGGTACTATTGAGAAAGATATGAAAAAAATAAAAAAATAAAAAATAAATTGATGTCCTGTTTTTGGACTTGAATAATTAATATCACATATTAAAATTTTGATATATGTTCTATGTGAAATTTAGAGAAAGTAAACTATAAAATTATGCAGTCAACTTGTGCAAATGATTGGAAGTAAAATAACATTTGTTTTTTTTTAAAAAAAAGTCTTAATAAATTAAGGGAACCGCATAGGGGTGTCCATGTAGTAAAAGGGGGTGTCCACCTAGCAATTCCTAGCAATATATAATTGAATATATATAATTGAATGATTATATTTATTAAATAGTGGCATTCTTTGAATTATAAAAACCAAGTAAATCAGTCTTTGAATGTTTAATTTAATCCTCAATTATCATTTTAATTTTTTTTTTATCATAGGTCAAAAATATTTATGCTCATACACAACTTTTTTAATATGCATTTAAAATTTATTCATGCTTAATTTTTTCACCTCTTGTCAAACTCAACTCTTTAACAGCATGTAACAAATATGATTTTTAAAAGTAAAAATTAGTGTTTTTCTTTTTCTTTTGTATTCATTTGTATGTGGCTGAATTGAAATCATGACATCATTTTCTAAACTCACTTATCTATTCAAGATTTAAAAAAACAATAGTTCAGGTTAACTTTACCTCTTGTTGCATCTGATTTGTTTGAGTAGTCTTCACTTAATATAACAACACAATCATCCTTAAAAAACTTATGACCAGTTATGTGAATTTTTAGTACTTCAAAAGATCAAGAAAGATATTTCTTAAATTATTTTTTTAAAATAAAAAATATTGCCTCTACTAATATTACAATTTTTTTTAAAATTTATTTATCTCTTTATTTTTTAAAAAAATTGTAATTTTTTATTTAAAAATTTATTTTTATTTTAATTTATTTATTAAAAAAAATATTTCCTCTAATAAATAAATTACAAAAAAAAATAAAGAGATAAATAAATAAGAAAATAAGAAAATATTTGATAAACATACAATAGCATATCAGTCAAATTCAAGGGTTTTCTCTCAAATTTAAAAGTATTCTATTACCCTCACATCCCACATGATTTTTACATTGTAAATCCCTAAATTTCCATAGCCTCAAATTTTTTCCTTGTATGTATGTATATAAATATGTAAACATTTTTCTTTTTTCTTAAGTGATTTTGGTTTCTATGTTTTGTCTTGTCAATCCTTACATACATTTTGCTAGGCAGTTGCTAACAAGATTAAGTGATTATCCAATACAAACTTATTGAAACTTTGTTTGCTCCTAATTGGAAAACAATTAATTTTCTCTTTGGAAAACTTTTTAAAAAAAAATAAAAACACCCTCACAAGTTTTTAATTCATTGTTTGGTACTTAGCTCAAACTATCAGTTAGTGTTAAACCACAGTAACATTGATCTAATTCCATATCTATATTTGTAATAATCACACCTTAATTCCTACTGTCAAGGAAAAATAAAATTCTACATATATACAATGGCATGATAATTTATAACAGTTCAAAATTTATCTTCAAAAGTTCAAATATTGATAAAAATATGGATTGATTATGAACAAATAATTTCAACCATTACTAATGTAAAAATGTATCAATAAATTACTTTAAGAAAAAAAGAGGAAAAATTGATATGTATGTATGTATGTATGTATGTATGTATGTATGTATAAACTGATTTTTAACAAAACCACAAGTTTTTAAAAAGTAAAATAAATAAATAGAATAATATAAAATTTTAATCTAAATTATTTTAGATTTAATTCCTATTTTTTATAATTTTATCAAATGAAATTTATGACTATATTTTTATTGGATGTTCTTTAAGAAAGCACTAAATGCATAAAGGTTTTCTTAAATTTTGTTTTATATGACATATTAAACCTTAGAATAATTATTTGCAATTTTTATGGTAGCTCTCAGAAATAAGAATGAGTGTAGATCTAACTGAATTATGTCTATTAATTTAAAAAATGCTACTTGTGTAACTTTTAAAAAAAATTACATCTAAATAGGGCAATTTTATCATCTTGCATTACTTGCATATGTAAAAATTTTCTTTTAATACTTTGATTTATATTTCTATGCAAAAATAGAATAAAACATTCTTAATATTTAGCTATGTTTTTAAAATTGCATTATCAAATCTAAAACGTTGAAGATTTTGTTTCCTATTATCCTAGGCATTATAAAGTTGTATAAAAATATGTGTTTTGTATGGAATATATAATTATTCCAACACTTTGAGTATCATGTAATACTTTTTACTTCAAATTGACTTTTAGTTCAAAAAAATATTATTTTTCTAGTAACTTGAATATTCTAAATATTTATTTTAATATTTACTTATGCTTTAATATATATATATATATATATATATATATATATATAATCTTAATGTTTATGGTTTTATTTTTAAAAAGTAAAAAGATCAAATTCTTAATTTTGATATAAAATTTTACAAAATGTATGTTTATTTAAGAAAATAATTGTAAGAAACATTATTTTATTGAGAGTTTTTTGATAGTTAAAATAGTCTAAAACCAATTGACTTTAAACAAATGCTTCTCAGAAGGGACCATATGACCTTAAAAAATTTAAACATTGTAGAAAGTTTTTTCTACAAACATTGCTTTATTTTCCCCAAAAAAAGATTTCAAAGGCCCCCCATCTTTGAGAACGAGTTGAAAGTTTGTCTAGAAAAGCAATTACTTAATTCCAGATTTTTCCTTCTCTTAAACACATTCCCAAAATGTATGCAAAACAGATTCTATTCTTTGAGGAGAGCAAAGGGGGTAGTGTTCACATGAATGGTTGATTTTTGCTCTCCAATTTAGGGTTTGAGGGTCGACGAGGCATTCCACGTCATTATTTCCACGACAGCACGATCTAGTGGGAACATTCCCGGCGAACAAATTCGAGCGCATCGACTGCAGCGGAATCATGCCGAAGCCCGAATGCGAAGCACAAATTCGACATCGAAGACGAAGAAATGCTCCTACTCTGGATGGCAACGCATCCCGAATAACTGCAGAATCTACGGACTCTCGAGTGTATCCACACACTACCGGTGCTCGAAATGAAGAATTCTTGCCTGGCCTGTCGCACAGCTATTTCATTTCATTTAAGGCTGTGACAGGGAGTGTGTAGGTTTCATGGTGTGTGGTGGTGGTGGTATTGCGGGAGTGTTGTTGGAATTGAGGTCGTGAAGGGAAAAGGAGTTGAAGCAGCTCGCCAGGAGTCCTTTTTTATGTTGGTGTAGAGACGGTAGCAGCGATGGTGATGAGCTCGGTGGGAGTGGCGTCTCTTTCCTCTTCGTCTTTGGTTGTAGAGGCTGCTGCTGTTGGTAGTGCCTCGTCTTCCTTGTCTGACTCATGCGGGTCCCCGCGGTGCTGTTTGAAGTTGCTGTTCCCTGCGACGACGCCTGGAACGCTGACCTCCCGTGCTGCGCTCAGCAGCAGAGTTCGGGAGTTGTCGTCTTTGGTGCTGCGGGGCGGCAAGGAAGTGGTTGCTCGGCCGAGAGTGAGCTCGGCGATGGTGAGCTCGACTGTGGACTTGGATGCGCGGCGGCCGGAGGTTGAGGCATCAATCGACGAAGCTTTGGGCAATTGTATTACCGAGAGCTTTCTGAACGACGCAATTCCTTCGCTTGGACCAAAGATTCGCGGCAAAGTGGGTTTTTTCTTTTTTCTTCCCCTTGCTCAGCTCTCTCGCTCTCTCTCTCTCTCTCTCTCTCTCTCTCTCTCTCTCTCTCTCTCTAGCATTCTAATTCTGTACGCAATTGCAGTGCATACGCTTCTTTGTGACCAATTAGTCTCATGCGATTGCATTGTGGCAGGTCAGAGATATTTACGACGCCGGGGGTTATATGGTGCTAGTGACCACTGATAGACTAAGCGCATTCGACCGCATTCTCGCCTCTGTTCCTTTCAAGGGCCAGGTCAAGTTTGTTAAATCTCTTAAACCCTAAGGGTTTGGCTGGCTTCAAGAATTCATCTTCACACCCACGTCCTGAAAGGTTTTGTATACTGAGAGTCAATCATGTCTGGTTTGGTGCAGGTGTTGAATCAGACAAGCGTCTGGTGGTTTAACAATACCAAGCACATTACTGACAATGCGATTGTCAGCGCTCCAGACCCGAATGTCACTATTGCTAAGAAGTGTACGGTTTTTCCGGTCGAATTTGTAGGTAATGTCTTCTTGGCATCTTTTGTATCCCTGTTTCTTCGCTTACTTTTTAGTAAAACCAAGGAATTCATTTCTATTTTTTCTTCGTTTGTCTGAAGGACAAATATACGATTTAGTGCCATTAAAAGTTAATTGTACTTTAATTTGTTTTGTATCTTTTCTCTAAATTGTCAGATTGGAACTGGCTTGGTGATTTCCAATTTTTTTTGTTGTGTTCTTGTGGGTTTTTCAGTCAGAGGATTTGTGACTGGTAGCACAAGCACTTCACTATGGACAGTTTACAACCAGGGTGTCCGCAATTACTGTGGCAACGAGCTCAAAGAAGGTAATGAATTCATGTTCAATAGCTCTCTTATAGCTGTATTATAGAACAAGTTATTTCGTATCTAGCAGTCATAAGCAGGTGTGGTTATTGCTGCCTCTCTGAAGACGGCTTGAGAACTGTTTCAAGAGTCATTTTGTGAGACTGCAAGTTTCTAAAAACTCATTTCTACGTAGCCATTGACACACTATTTTGTTGTAGAAGTCTTTTTAAGGGAAGGGTTTCTAAAGGTATTGTTTGGACATATTCAGGAATGAAGAAGAATGAGAAGTTGGAAGCTAATATATTGACTCCTACCACTAAGGCTGCTGACCACGATCTTCCTATCTCTGGAGATGAGGTATGCAACATTCACCTTATATATCTGGCCTTTCTGCACCTAATTTTTCCAGTTGAAGGAATGATCATTCAACCACGTAACTTATTTGTTTTATTTGATATGTGAATGATGCCTTATCTATTTATGGTGAAAGCTTTGAATGATAACTTTTGATTCCGTGTATGTTGGTGAGGAACTACAACGGTTCAAATTCTTACTACCAGTGTCCAATTTTCTATTATGATGGTCATACTTTTCAGCATAGAAGTTCTTTAACAAGTGGGTCCGCCCCAAGTGATACGCAAGACATTTTTGATCACTGAAAAGAGCAAGATTCAATGTGGACATTGTTTTTGGTTTTTTAGAAAATGCTGAAACAGTGTGCCCCTGTGAACTAACATGATGTGATTGTTTTTGAGTTTCACAGATAGTAGAGCAAGGATTGATGTGTAGAGAAGACTATGAGGAGGTCAAAAGTAGAGCTCTTGCACTTTTCAAGTTTGGCCAGGTGTAACACTGTTAACACTACGTCTACATTGTCGCTCCTCTTTTGAATTGGAAACAATCAGTCAGTTTCATTTTGAAAATGTTCAATACTGAGTATAATAGAATTTCATTCTTATTTGCAGGAGGTGGCTCGGAAGCATGGGTTGTTGTTGGTAGATACTAAATACGAATTTGGCAAGACAAGTGATGGAACCATTGTTCTCATTGATGAGGTAAAATGCTTGTCCTCTGCTATCATGATTTTGTCAGATTTAGTAAATCAAGGTTTTGCCTGTTTGCGTGGTGATCAGTACTGATTTTTATTTGCTACTTAGTGTCTTGGATGTGTTAATTTGTCTTTTTAGTCTGTTAGTGTGTTCCTATACAACTACTCTCGTAGTTTTAAGATGGTATTGCGGTAGGCACTTCGGACTTTGTCACCAGTTTCACCTCAGCATCACCCATGGACGATTAATCTTCGCCTTTTTCCTCTGGCTGACAAATTAGGAATGTTGAGGGCTCTATTTCCCTCTTTACATTTGAAGTTTGCTTACATTGCTGAATCGTCTTTTTGTTTCCCCGATTTCAACCTATGGTGAGCATCTCGGGATGAAGTTCCAGCGCCTTTAATATGAGTTGCTGGAATGGTTGACAGGACGAATGAGTGAGAAGAGAGTTTCAGGAAGTCAGAGACCATTGTAACACTCTTTTAGCACACTTACAGACGGATGCATTGCAGATGTACAGACTGAATATCAGTTTTCAGCTCTGTTTATTTAAACTGGCTTACACATTCTTCACTACTACAGGTTCACACTCCGGATTCTAGCCGTTTCTGGATAGCAGCCTCTTACGAAGAAAGGCAGCGGCAAGGACTAGAGCCTGAAAACATCGACAAGGTTCGTTATTTCATTTTTCTCTGCGTCGTGAATATAGAATATCCAATTAGAGATTATAGTATATAGCAGTATCTTCAGTGTCTCCACTACCTTATCGCATCAGAAAAGCTTAAAGAAGCTGTAGGACCTGCATTCGTGGTTTCCGTTTTTTTAAATTGATATAAGCCGCTTGAGTGTTCTCTTCTCTCATATCCATTCTATTGACATCAGCCATGTCCTCATGCTTCATTGGTTTGCAGGAGTTCCTGCGCCTGTGGTTCAAGAGTCAGTGCGATCCTTACAATGCTGAGGTATAGGGAGCTTGTAATGAATGGCTAAATCTTTCTCCGTATTCCCGTCTCGTGTTTCTTGATATTACCTTGAGTTAATTACTTTTTCAAGAAACTGCGGCTTGAAAGTACTAGTTGAATGCAGTTGAAAATATGAAGTTTTAGCTATCTTCCTGATTGCTCATATTAGCTTGAAATAATTTAACATGAAACTCAGCTTGTTGAACTTGTTTGCTGAGTTCGAGACTCTTTGAAAGCTCGTACGATGCATCATCTTCGTAGGTTTCAAAGAGGTCTCCTTACGGTTCACCCTGAAGAGTTAGCCTGGGCTGATTTTTACTGGCTGTTGTTGCAGGTATTGCCAGAGGCACCCAAGGAATTGGTGTCAGAGCTTTCTTGGAGGTGAGTATTTTGTGCCACTTTCTTGCTCTCTTCTTTATCTCAGTATGTGCCTTTTTCTGCCCTTCACTTTTTTTTTCGGTCATAAACAACTGGTGTTTTTTTGCCCCTTTGCAGGTACATAGTGTTGTATGAAACCATTACTGGAACTAAATTCGTGCTGCCTGACGTAAAGGTAAGGGTTCGTTTCTCTTCCTCACTGTAATCATACTTGTTCGTACTTTTCCATGTTTTTTTAGGGGGAAATATGGCGAAAGCAGTGTGGATTCTGTGCAATCAAGTACTAAAAATTTTCATGAACTTGGCAGGATAACCTGCACGACCGTATCATACGAAATGTGCAAGATGCTCTCAGCCGTTTGTAGTAGAGATATTAAAATGGGTAATTTCTTTCGAGTGCTTTTGGCACCCTTAGGATGAGCCAATGCAGTAACAGGAGATAGCAAATAGAAACGACTGGCGTAAATTGAAGAGGGATAATTGAAGTGCTTGGTGAAGTCAATCCCATGAACAACTTCATGCAAAGCCAGTGGTACTAGATTAGTCGGGACGGTCTCATCCTCTTGAGTTCAACAATCGCTTTATCTCCTGTGAAGAGTAGTTAGTTGTTGGACTCGGTATGATAGCGGTCTTCAGTGAGTGTTGAGAATGGCGGTGCACCGGTTATTAATTAGAATATTGTGGGTGCCCATGTAATGCATAGGAAAGACACG
Organism: Physcomitrellopsis africana; assembly: GCA_036785485.1. Classification (NCBI taxonomy): domain Eukaryota; kingdom Viridiplantae; phylum Streptophyta; class Bryopsida; order Funariales; family Funariaceae; genus Physcomitrellopsis; species Physcomitrellopsis africana. Next base: position 84,531 of record JAWRVF010000322.1, read on the forward strand.
GTTTGATAGGACCTCCTGTTTCCTTGCAGCACTGGACGTCCTGTATAGACGGACGTCATCCACTAGAGGACCTTGGGCAGTTATGTGGGGCTGGGCATAGGGCAGCCCTGCCAGTCTGAGGTCCAGGGGAGAATAAAACCCTCTCTTGACCCCTTCTCTCCTCGTATCAAGCTGCTCCCATTCTCTTGTCCCACTACCTTGCTTCTGTTCTCCAATTTTTTGTTTTTGTGTTCTACTCCTTCTAGTCCTTCAATTTTTGTTGTTCCTCAAACATTACTTTTGTATTGTTGTCCCTTTTATTTTTATACCCAATGTTTGGTTCTTTGTTATATTTTTTGGATAGCTCCGAGATCAGTGTCAAGTTTTGAAACAAGTCTTTGTTTCTTGCTTTATTCTTGCTTCTGCTCATACTTTCTTGGAGAGTTTGTAGAAATCAAGTTAGTGAAAAAGGTTGGGCTTGACATGATATTTGGAATTATTATTATGATTGTTTTTAATCTTATTTTAAAACATCTCCAATTGTAATGTTCCATAGAAATCCACTTGGCACTAGTAATTACACATTCAAATGTCATGTCATGTTTTACATGTCATATAAAAGTGTCATGTTTATTATGTATACTTTAAATAAAACAAATTAATTTCAAATGTAACTATTTGTTATATTCACATTGATTGTTTTAATTTCTACATGGTATTTTGTTTTAAATTTTATTATTTGGATTTGCAATATATTTTTATTTTTTAATATTTATACTAATATAAAGCTTGTTTGTTCATTAATTAACATATGCTACAAAAAATATATATATATATATATATAAATACCAGGATATGTTGGTAGGACATCATCCCTCTAGTGTGAAGCTGATAGAGTATATCTAAAAAAGAGTTGACATACTACAAATGGCAAATTACTACAAATGGCAAATTGCAAGGACAAATAGTGTTTGGAGTTTAAGAATTGTGTGGAGGAATGTGAGGTTTATATGCACATGGTGAGACATTTTGAACTTGTTGTGATTCATTTTAGAAATGTTGATTGTTGTATTGTTATTAAATTTTTCTTGGTAAGGCCACTAGTATTATAATTTAGGCAATTCTTTTTGGACATATGTTGACTTCACACACTTGGGGGTTGATGTCTCCCTAATACAAGGGTGATGTCTTGCTAACACATTCCTATATCTACATACATACATACATATATATATATATATATATATATATTTACATCATTTACAAAAATAAATTATAAGATTAAATTATATATATATAATATTTTTGTATTAAACTATAATATTTTAAATATTTTTTATAAATATAATATCTAAAGATATAATTTAGATAAAATCTTGTTTTTCTATAAATGATGCAATATAAAAATAAGAGGCTAAAAAGCAAGTACCTAAAACTATAATTTTATATTATACTTATAAATCTCTTTACATTGAATATTTTAGATATTTAAGTATATGTATATATTAATTGCTTATGAGATTCATTTTCTTTTTATACAAATTTTATCAAACATACAAGCAGATTATTTTTTTTTATTTTTTTATTTTTTCTTTTATGTATTGAAGTGTTAAAAAAATAGATTTGGTTAATTAACAACATGTATTTTAAATATAAATTTTATTTTAAAAAATATAATATATAAGTTATATTTTAAAATATACCACCAAGATAAAAGAATTTTTTTATTATCTATATTGTAAGAGCAATAATAAGAATTCTTACAATATACAATATTCTTTCTATAAAAGAAGACTATAAGAAATATAATTTTTAAATTTATAAGTAAGATATTCAACTTTGCTTTTATATTTTAGTTTATTTTAATTATTTTAATTATTTATATTTTTTTATTATATATATATATATATATATATATATATATATATATATTGATAGTTTAAAATTTAGAAATAAATTTTTGAATTTTAGCTTTTTATTTTAAATTCTTTATATATATATATATATATATATATATATATGTGTGTGTGTGTGTGTGTGTGTGTGTATATGTGTATTTGTTACACAATTTTTTTCTATACTATACAAGATAAGACATAAAAAATTAGTATTAAATCTCACCAAAATGAATTTAAGTAATAGTTGAGTTAATTCATAAGAAGAACATTAATAAATCAAAATTATATTGGTTAGTGTGAAATTGATTATATATATATATATATATATATATATATATATAAACACACATGTATAAAAGATCAATAGCATAATATATTTGTTAAGAAAGTAAGCGCCATTGTTTAATAATGGATTAAAAAGATACATTATATTTTTACATAGGATATTTTAAAGAAAAATTTAAGGAATAACTGCTAGATGGTAAAATAAAAAGATTCTCAAGAATCTTCCTTTTGGTATAATATTTATAATCTTTTTAAGAATTATGCATGTTGTTTTTTAGAATATACTATTTATAGTAATTTAAATAAATATCAAATTTCCATTTTTGAATTGTGTGCTTAATTGTCAACAAAATACAACATCATAGTATTATAGAATAGACTATAATATAAAAATGAGGATTTGGAAGCCATAGTATTGTACTCAACATAAAAAGATATTAATCACTTTGAAGATAATGTCAATAAAGATACAAATAATATACAAAACAAACCACTAAAATGTTACATATATGTCAACAATGTACTAAGAGAATTCTTATTTTAATATAATAAACAATCATAAAAAAAAGCTAAAATATATAGAAAATATATGTATAAAATTAGAAAATAAAAATGCATCTTAAATACAATATATTGATGTTTGTTAGAAAATTTAAAAAACCACCATATGTACATGTTGAATTAAAATTGTAGCTAGTAATTTTTATTCTATTATGATTTTAAAATACTAATGTATGTCTATTACAAAAAAAATAGATTATTAAGAGATTTATATACAAAGTAAAAAAAACTACAATCAATGTACAAGAATTTTATTAATATAAAAATAGAATATTTTGGATAATAATTATTAATATCTAATTTATAATAAACTATAACATAAGATTTTAAGTTTTTTAATTTTATTTTATATAGAAAAATTATTTCAATTTTAAAAAATCAAATTCTTTATATGTATTATATTTAAAATATTTATAGAATATTTATATAATTATTATGCAAAGTCTATGTACAAAATTTAAATTGTATGTAAGATATTATACTTTTTTACATGCATGTATCTAAAAAATGATAATTAAAATCAAAAGATACTATTTAACAGTATTTATTACCATTATGTCAATTTTATATAGTTTATTTTAAAGTATAAGTTATATTATATCTATATACTTAAATATAATTTTGTAACATATATTATATTCTTGTAATTTTATGTTATAAATAAATGCATCTATGTGTGTATATACATACATACATACATACATACACACACACACACATATACACACATAAATATTTTTTGTGGTTATATTTATATTTTTGTTTATATCACACTTATTATAGTAGATGTATAATTTAATTTTGTTATCATATATTCATAATTTTGTGAGTAAAATATAAAATAATTATGAATTAATATTTTAAATATTAATTATTAAATAACGTTTTTAGATAATAATTATATATAAATATTTTATTATGTAAAATAAAACACATATTTATAACATACTGTAAGTGTCAAGTTTGCCTAAGTAGTACTAATAGAACATCAATTTCTTAGACAAGATAAATTGCCTTTTTGGCTGTTGCTCCAAATAATGGATAGTGAGCAAATGGCAACATAAAGTTGAATATTGTAGTTAATCTATCAATGATAATAAATACACTTAATCTATCAATTCTAAAATAAAATAGATTGTATGTAAAATTTTGAGAATCATGATTTTATAAAAAAAAAAAATTGTAAAAGAAAATAATTAAGTCTTAAAGGATATTCAGCATATCCATAAAAGTTTTTAAAAATATAAAAAAAAAATTTCTTTTAAATTTATACCAAAATTTGAAAAAATATATATCTATATATATAGAAAGAAAAAGAGAGAGATCAAGGCCAATAACATGTATGAATATAAATATTTATCACATAATATTAGTAAATTGTATATTTATTTTTTTTACAATATTAATAATTTATGTACTTACAAAGATACAAAATAAATTAATAAAATATATGAATGACTATTTTAAATTGAAGGTAGGAATTACAAAATAGTTTGCATAATTATAGATATTTTTATCTATTAGAAAAGTATATATATATAATATATATATACACTCATGATTTTTCCAATTCCATGCGATGAATATAAAATTTTATATGTGATTATGTTTTAATTTTGTGTGTGTTTAAAAACAAATTTAGAAGTTTGGATTAATTGATGTTTTAATATTTGTGGTTTTAATTAAAAATATGAACTATAAAATTTAAATTAAGAAGGAATTAAAATATTTTTAATTTTTTATAATGAAATATTATAAATGATTAGAATTTAAGTATACTTAACTTTAATATTAAGATATTTGAAGTAAATATAAATTTGATTGTATCCAAAAAAATCATAATGATTCTTCAACTTTACAAAATTACATGTTTTAATTAATTTTAATTTTAAAATCATCTTTAAATCAAATAAGTACCTTTGAATATTTTTTAATAAAAAAATAGTTAGGATTCTACGCTTGAGATTAAATTGCCAACATGTTTAGTGTAACTATTTGTAATTCAATATAGTTTTGGGCCATTCTTTTTTTAGTAGGATTATTTTTAATATTCATTGTATAGTTATTTTTTATAAATTTTTAATTTAACAGGTTTTGAACTAAATATATTCCAAATTTAATTTGATTGTTTACATTTGAGTTATTATTGAATAAATGTAAACATTTAAATTTATTTATATATATTTTAAGTATTTTTAAGAATTAAATATTTTAATAATTTTTAAGTTTATAGAATTAAAATGATTTCGTAACATACAATATGATACAACCAGGTAAGAAAATGAAAGATCTTTAAGTTCTATCATGCTTACAATATTAATTCAAAATATCTAATTAATTATTTTAAAACATTAAAACTGTTCATAAAATTATTAGTAATTAAATTTATGTTTTACACAATTGATATTAATTCAAATTTTTTAAAGCCTTTTGGAACATTCTATGTGCCAAAAATAATTCCTATATAATGTACAGATATATAAAATTAGTTTAAAAATCAATTCATTGATATCATAAATTCAATTAAACTAAGAAATAACTGAAAATTTATTTGTATTATTTTAAATATCTCAGACTGTTTTTTTGAATTAAAAAAATCTACTAGACAGTGCTTATTAATATTTCATAATGTTATTGTTGTAATGGTTATGGTTTTTGTTGTTGTAATTGCATCAAATATAACTGATGCAATTTTTGTAAGAAACAAAAACCGTCTAATGTACTTATTTGAACATGAATTAATTATAGTTTAATTTCTTATACAATTTCTTATACAATGACCTGATGTTATAGATTGAAACATAATCCAATAAATCATATAACATTTTTAATATATATATATATATATATATATATATATGTACACATATTTCAATTTCAATAGATTAATTTTATTATTAAATCTTATAATAGTTATAAGCTACAACCATGTATTCAATGCATCTACTTATTATGAAAATTTCAAATGTATAAATAATAATTTGAAATTTAATTTGATTGATAATTATTTTTTAAATAAATTTAAATAAATAAATAAATAAATAAATAAATATATATATTTGCTTGAAAAACAACTTCCTCCTTCCTCTTATAAACATCATACACTCCAATATATTCTCTCTCTCTCTCTCTATATATATATATATATGTGCATATTTCAAATTTTGCAATCATGAAAGTCAATTCTGCACCCCAATCCTCTCCCTACCCAAAGCCGCCCCCTCTTCACATCAACCCATCCAAAACGACAAAAACTGACGTGGCAAATCCAAGGGCTATCAATGCAGGCCAAAACTCAAGCATCATCGTGCGACCGCAATTAGAAGAAAGGAGCCGGGACAGGGGGGCAAATCTGGAACAGAGGCGGTCATACGCGCATCCCCCATTTCCAGGCCCATTATTGACGGCCGCTTGTGGCCTCGCCATTGGGTGGAGGGTCAGCCCGGGCAGGGTCGGGCACGGCACGGCACGACACGGCACGGCCTGGCCTGCCCTGGCGGGTCGGGAGCACAGACAGGAAGGGAGGGAGGGAGGGAGGACCAGGACCACGACGAGGCTGGTGCTCTGCTCTGCTCTGCTTTGCTGCTAGTAGCTGCCTGCTGCTGCTCTGCGATTCCTCCTCCTCCTCCTCCTCCTCGTTCATTAGAGCCCCTCTTTGCTATAGCTGGATCTCCCCCCTCCCCTTCCCCCCCTCTCCCTTGGGACCATGACCTGGTCCCGTCTGCGCTCGTCTGGTTCCGTCTTCTACCACAGCCGCGCCCGGAGTATGCAGTTTTCCGGGAGTGAAAGCTAGGCTAGGGTTTGCGAAGTCCGGTGGCCGTGGGTTTGGTGAGAGAGGGCGAGTTACAGGTTGTTTTGTGTGGATTGATTGCAGCTTCGATTTGAGGGTCGGGAGAAAGCGGAGTGCGATCAGCGGTGGAAGTGGTCCTTCTGGTGCTATGATAGCGTGTTGCGCGTAGTGGAGTTTTGTGGACTCTGGAAATTTGTGCAGAGGTACGGAGTTGGCGAAGTGGTGAAGATACTTGAAATGGTCTAGGATGAGTAGTGATAAGGAGGAGGCGACACATTTCAATGATCAGCTCATGAGAGTTCTGTCTGCGGTCTGGAAGGTGGAAGGTTTTTAAGGAATTGTACTTTGCGACTTAAGGTGTCTGTTCTTCAACCTTGTTTGTTATTCTGCTCCTACATCTGGATTAGACCAGGAGGCTTTTGTTCAGGATAGTTGGTGGGGTCAACCGGTTCACAGTGCATAATGTACCTTTTTATAAAGGTGAATTCAATTATGCGACATTTTCCTTCCATGCTGGTGGAATTTTAAACGCGATCATCACAGTGGACCTGTGCGGATTTTCTGTCGTTATTTGGGCATTTGTTTTATCCAAGTTCGTACAATTAGGTTTGTCTTATAAACCGAGCGAGTTAGCAATTTTAACTAGAGATTTGAGATTGTGACTCTTTTCCGAGGTTACAGGAATGAATATCGATGATCCCCTACGAACTATGATTTGATTACTTAATCTTCTTTATGAAAACTACGAATAGTCAAACGGCATATAGAGTGAGAATTTGACCATTATTTTCAAAATGTGCGAAGGTTTCTTGTTACTAGCCGAAACAAGCACTGTACAATCCTATTTTCAGAACCATTTTAAAGGAAAGCTCTACAAATCATTGAAACTGTCTATATAGATAGTTCATGTAAATGTCTTCCCCGCATGCTATTTCTTGTCTGCGTTTTTTTTCCGGCGGGTCGATTTTGCTCGCTCCCAAATTCAGCTTGCGCTTCTTATATGATACTGATGCTGTCTTAATGTAACATAGTGTGACAATGTTTTGAATGGGAGTAGTTGCAATAAGAGCCTTATATTCATACCACTAGCAGCCTTAGCTACCTCTTGTACCTGGTCAATTGCTATGTGTTGTCAATTGAGGGCTATTATAGAAAAAAGAAGTCTTGGGGCATGTCTGGCATGAAATTTTTTCACTAGGTTTGGTTCTCATATTTATGTGTTCGTGAAATGCAGTGGTGAACCCTGATAGAAATTAGTGTGTCGAGATTTACTCTCACTTTACTTCTCATCAACTGAAGTATAAACCCACCGCGGGTTCTCATTTTACAACATGCCGCCAGCTGATGTTGAAGGCCTGAGAGCCGAGAATGCTCGGCTTGCAGCGGAAATGGCATCAATGAAGAAGAAGATGATGCTAGCAATGAAGAAACAAAGTGCGGAGGTAAAATTAGCACAGCAAAGAGCCGAGGCAGCAGAGGCCGCTCTCGCTGCTGCTGCTGCTAATGGAAGCTCAAATGCGGCTGACTCGCACGTTGAAAGTGAAGGAGCCTCTTCTGAAATTGGATCGCGTTTGTCTCTGGACCCAAGCATAGGGCGAGACACTACTTCTGGAGCCTCTGACGAAGGTGGTGGGATCGGAAATGGGGTTGACGCAGAGACCTCGGCTGAGGGGGGCTACTTGGAGGAACGTGAAGCACTTGTTTCAGAAGCTCGTCGAAATGCCGAAGAGAAAGAGAAACTCAACGTTGAATTTGAAGCCCTTGCTCTGAAAGCTCGTCAAACTGCTGAGGAGAAGGAGAAACTTGAAGCTGAGGTCAGGGAATTGAAGTTAGCCTCGGATCAAATTATGAAAGACTTGGAGGAAAAGAGCAGGTCACTTCAGTCTCAGCTGGAGGCAATTTCACACACTAGGGTTGAGGAGGTTCGATCTCCAGATACCTCCTCACAGCATAAGAGTCCCGAAGAAGGAGGTGCTTCTGATTTCGAAGAAATGAGGTCTTCCGAAAATGTACACGCCGAAAAAATTTCTCTTCTCGAGCAGCAGCTCAAGGAAGCAAACGAGAAAGTAGAGAGGCTAGAAGCAGGGCTGAAAGAGAGATCGGAAAGCCTGCAGGCTTCTGAAGCTGCTGCTCTCGATGTCAAAATTGCTGGTCCTCAGGCGGACAAAAGAGTTTCTGAGCTCAATTTAAAGCTGGAACAAATGAAGAAGCAGCTAGAGGAGGAGGTTACAAAGTACACTGAACTTGATGCGAAATTCGGCCGCTTGCTCAAGCGCTCAAAGCAGCGCATTCAGGAGGTTCAGAAAGAGAAGGAGGATGTGGAAGAAAAGTTCAAAGCATTAGAGGAGAAGGCCACAGAAGCATCAACCCGGCAGGCAGCATTGCAAGCAGATCTTAATGCCACACGTAATCAAGCGGGAGATGCTATTAGGAATCTGGATTCTGAACGTCAACAATTAAACACAGCCCTTCGCCGGGCAAGACATGACATAGAGGAGATGCAGCAGGCCTTAAAAGCTAAAGAGAACGAGCTCAACGAGATTTCTAGTCAATTATATGAGAGGGACCAGCAATTAACGGAGCTTAATGAAAGGCTGAAAGAGGCTGAAATGAATCAAGAGGTTGCCATTTTAGGACTGAAGGAGACATACCAGAAGGTCATTGAAAGTTACGAGCAGCAGTTGTCAGAAGCTGCTAAAGATCGTACCAAAGGAGATGAAGCTCTTTCCGCTTTGCAGGATCAGCTTGCTGAGAAAGAGTCCAAGTTGGCAGAAGTTGAAGCAGCCAGTAGTGGTGAGCTGGTGCGTTTGGGTGCCTTGCTAGATGCAGCTCGAGGAGACATCCAACGTATCCAATCTGAGCATGGAAAAGAGCGTGAGACGGAGCGAGAGGAGCATAAGTCCGCTCTTTCTGTGTTGATGGACAAGTTGAAAGCATCTGAGTCGTTGCTAAATCAAGTAGAGATTGCGGCAGGAAACAGGCGAAGTCAGCTTGAATCTGAACTCGAGGGTTGTCGTCAGATTTTGAGTGCCACTCAAGTCGAGCTTGCTACGGCCAGAGCTGAGACTAAATTGCAAGCACAAGAGCTAGCTGCTTACAAGGTGCGGGCTCATGCTCTTCTGCAGAAGAAAGAGGCAGCACTGCAAGCTGCCCAGGATTCATCATCAATGGCAGCACTGGAATCAGCTCTTGAGGAAGCAAAGGCACAGGCTGCCACGGCTGCTGCAGCCAGAGACCAAGCAATGAGAAGGCTAGATACAATTGTTGCTGACTACCAGCGTAAGCTTGACGCACAAGCTGGTGCTATTGAAGAGGCAGAGCTTCATATACGGGACTTGGCCACTCAACTTGAATCGAGCAGAGCTCTGTTGAAGTCTCAGCAGGCCGAGTATGAACGGCGCCTAGATCAAGCAGATGAATCCGTATCCTTGAGACCAGAGGCACCTGCTGCAATCCCTTCGCCCGTAAATGAAGAGCTGGAGAAGGAGCTCACTGCCATACGCCTTGCAGAGAAATCTTTGAAGGAGGAGTTTGAATCCTACAAGGAAATGACAAATTCTATGATGGCAAGCAAGGATGAAGAAATCATGCGTATTGTGGAGGAGAGGAACTCTTTGCAGAAGCATCTCTCTCAAAAGGCGCCTATTGATGTAATAGACAAGTCAGTAACCAGCTCACCACCACCACCACCTCTTGCAGAGCAGCAGATCTTGACATTGGCTCGGCTTCAGGCACAGAAAGAAGAGGAGGTGGCCAGATGCCTGCGGCATATTGAAGCACTCCAGGAAGAAATCAAGGAACTGGAACAAGAGAACCGTCTCCGCTGTCACCAAATCACGATTCTAAAAGAAGAGTATCAGAATTCTGAACGAAATCAGAAGCGATCGAACGTCGATATGACCTATGTCAAGAATGTAATTTTAAAGCTTTTGGAAACGGGAGAGGTGGAGGCTCTATTGCCTGTGATTGCAATGCTTCTCCAATTTAGCCCAGACGAGTTGCGCCGATGTCAAGAAGCCTACAGGATGCAGGCTTCTGCTGAAGTTCCATTAAGTGGAGCAGCCGCAGTTGTAGATGCCGCGACAGCTGCTCCCCGGTCATTACTTTCCAGATTCTCGTTAGGATAATGAGAGGTGAGGATTGCAGCGCAATCATAGTTCTCAAATGTCTGTAGTCCTCGTTAGAATACAGGGTTAGGTAGAGGGTACATTCGCCAATGCCTGCGTCCCAGCTGCGATCATTAGGCATCAAGTGCTAGATTAATGCCAAAGGTTTCCAAGGGATTTGTTTAGAGGACGATGGCATGAATTTCCTTTTAAAAAGATTTTTCCTGTATAGGGTAGTGCTCGTGATAATTATAGACACAAGAATCTGTTCCTGCCTGCAGCTAAGCCATCGGGTCTTGAATATGTAACAATACACGTCGAATTCTTCCGCCATCTTTAGTCCGGAGATGAATGCTGTGAAGCTTCCTCCCATGCAAATGTTTGGGTTTGCATGATTTAACTTAATGATCACTAGTGTGGGGTGGTTCTTTGCTGGAATTTTGCCGGATCGTACAAATAACCACCCCAACCCTTTTCGTTCATTTGAAATAACTTGATGGGCAGCAGAATCTACTTGTGAGGCAGTTTACAGAAAAAACCACCATACCTCCCCATACTCTGCTTACCACACTTGGTTCCATTTTCGCATACTCCGTTTGCACCATATTTAGCCGTATTGGTTGCTTCCCCTGCAATATCTACTGTCTGAATGTAATACTTCGTTAAAAACTGAAGATGGGGATCAACTTAATTGCCACTTGGACTGCAGTAGGAACAATATCTGAAGAGAGTTTTTTTGTGAAGGGATAGTCTCCTCCAGCAGCCTAAGTTGAGGCTTTACGTTATAGGAGATCCTTGTTTAGTATATGAATGGATTCGAAGACCTTGGTGGTGCTGGTGGTGGTGGCGTCTTCGGTGAATGCAATAACGACTTTTCGCCTTACAAGCCCTACATACCTCCCCCTCTGTGATTGTCACGACTCCGCTCTTGCCCATCATCGAATGCTTTTACAGCAGTTAAGGCAGTTGAACTTTATTACTTAAAGACTGTGCAGGTTTCTTTTGTAGCTAAGCTGAAGATAATGTCCTTCCTATGTCCGCAGTGAGAGGAAATATTTTCGCAAGAAGCTGATGAACGTCTACTGGACTCATATCAGGGTTGGAAATGTGCAACTGTGATCGTCAGAATCTGTTCGGAACAGCAGGAACTAGGTATATGCTGACATTTTTTTTAAATAAAAATTTCCATACTGGTGATCTTTCAAATTGTATACGATGGCTTAGGTTCGCCGTGCATTTGAAGAAATTATGTTATCAGACAACATGATATGATGACGGAGGACATCTGCAAGAAATGTAACTTTATTCCAATCATGATTCGAGTCTACAGATTGAGTGTTCATCAACCTACTATTTCCTTGCGAAATCTAAAAGGAACATCGGATGTCACAGCTGACATGTGCATATCTACTTCACGCCCTGATGGTCAATTTCTTGGTTTCTTAGTCATACAATTGCCAACATCATACCGTAGTAGCCAGACTTCCGTTAAACGATGCTTTCCTCTGGCAATTAGGATTGCAACTTGCCTTTAAACACGGCAACGAGGTATTCTTAAAACGAGTTCTACTGGAAATACAATATGAAGGGTACGTCTGTCTTGTTCAAGAGCTCAAACAGAATGTCGATCTTCTGCAGGCTTTCATGTTTAGTGTCCATGATTACCAGATGACGATTGATCCATCACTACGTTAGAAACTAGAGGTGGGACTAGGACTGGAGCTTTATCCAGAGGTAACCTCCCAAACAACGGCACCAGTGACCATCTCATAAACACCCACTTTGCCACTCTTGAGAACGGCGAGAGCGGAGGTATACAAAGTAGATGAGGTGCGGTTGCTGGTCCACCGCTGCCCACCCAGCCCATCCCGCACAACTAGGTTACCATTGGGTTGAAGCTCCAGAGTGCAGTTGTGTTTGAAGGGATCATTGAATTGAGAGAATGCTGCCCATTTACCATTCCAATCGTACCTCCCGTCGGGACCTTTCTTGTAGAAGACAAGGTTACAGTCATATTGCATGATCAATGCATACTCCGTGTCACTTGATTGCAAGGCCTGTCCCGATGCAAGCACATTTTGAGTTCCGTCCCATGCTACCGGGACTAGGTTGGAGAATCTCCAATTGCAGCCCATATCATTCCGCCCGCCTACAATCGCGGATGTTTCCAACATCGGCTCTCTAACTACCAAACGGCTTAACGTTAGAGTGTCCTTACGGATTTGTGCAATTCCTGTGTCGATTCTACTCGTAGTTCCGCTGCACCCAAATCCAGAACACGTTGCAGAGGTATCCCAATCCAATGACGAAGAACTTTGAAGGCCGATTGGTACACCTGGTGAAGACATAGTAGTGTTCGGTACTGGCATTATTGTCGTTACGTTTGGAGCCCACATGTAGGAGATTCGGAAATTGAAATTGGAGCAGTAGCCCCACGGTCTCTGATTCGTTCTAACGTCGAGAAAGAAACTTAAGCAAAACCCGAATCCAGTGTTCACTATGTTGCATGTGCTGCTGTCGCGTTTGTACTCAGCGGTGCAGTCATTCGTGAGATACTCGAAAGTGGTGTAGAACGTCCCACGAACTGTTGGAGTCTCGATTATGTGGGGCATGGAAACTTTCGCCGCAAGGCCACAGGGGCCTGTCGATGGCATCTTGTACCAGTCTTGCCTGATCAGGGCCGACGCATCAATGCTGCCTTTGATGAAGTCTGTTGTTATCTCATCGCTGAAGACGGTTTCGATGGCTTCCACTGTTACACTCGGACTCTTGAGCAAGACAGCTCCCACGTATGTGAGCACCAGGCCCCAGGCGTGAAGTGCCTTCACCATTGATGACCTCCGGGAATCTGCAACTACTTGACAAAGGTCCAAGGATGGAAACCACATGTCCAGTGAAATTCTGTAAGACTAGTTAATTTGCAGAGGTCGGAGGTCACACTGAGGATGTCATCGACAACAAGTCGGACTGTATATTCCTGAGCTGCTTGGCATTATCCCTTGTCACCGAGTTTATCTGGTGCGCAGTTGAAACACTCGTGATTCCAGATGATTATTCAATCCTTCATGATCAATTTAATCACCACTGTTGGTTTTCTATACAGCTGGAAATAGCGCACTTCCAACTACATAAACACAAGCATTCATCTTCAGGCTCTCTTGGCATGCCGTCTATGAATTAACTTCCAAAAATTGATACTGAAACTGGACATGATGCAAGAGCAAACACGCTAGACAGAGAGAAGACTTGTGGTGTCACCATCAGCTAGTTTCTTCTGTTACATGCTCCAAAGTCGCTACTCTAATGTCTAACTTCGATGCTTATAAGGCATGCACATGAGTGGAATGTTCTACACGGATTGTCAATAGAATGGAGGTTCGTTTATCTGATCTGAATGGATAGATTTCCCACCTACTACTAAATGAAATCAAGTTGTAGATACGCGGCTCCGAAACACACCTACTCCTCGTGTAGTACAATTTTACACCATTAAATATGATAAATCCGAATTTCCTCCTTGCTTTGTGGGAATGTGCGGCAAATGTGAAGTGCCTGAACTGTAGCTGAAACTTAGTTTTTAAAAGTCGGTGCTACTGAGATCATTCTCCTCACGAACTACGAATGTCTTAAATAAAAATTCACAATACCCACTTGATGCTGGGGAGAGGGAGAAGTTGATCTTCTAAGTAATATTACTGTAGAGCAGATTGTCATATTATAGCACTTACGCCACCAAATAAAAGTTGATGAGTTAATGTTGGCAATAAAATCCAAATCAACCAAGATAAAAAATTGTGTTCTGCATCTTCATATTACTACTCTTAAAATACAACACTCTATACAAAAAGACGATAATAGTTCAATATGCAATTGTGCTACGGCCATTTTAAAAGCAAAAGACTCATTGAATGCAAAGGTGTAAGCGTACAGTTCAAAGGGCATTCGGACACCCTTGTACAGTACATCAAAGAATGCTCGCCTACGACGCTCAAAAGTACTCACGCTCTGCCGCGTACAATCCATATAAAAGTCCAGTGACTGGTAGGTTCCAACAACATGATTCTTATGGCAGGTCAGCACAACGACCAGTCGCAGCAGATAACGAGACACTGAAACCTGAAATTGCAAATTGCAAATCTAGCAATTTGCAAATTGATAGCACGATCTCAAAAGACTCGAAGCCTTCTTAACAGTCTTCCCATCCCCAAAGATGTCTCTAACGCTCGCAGACTTCAACTGAAGACACTTCACTAGCTTATTTCATCTTTGAATATCTCAGAAACACATCAACAGCATCCAAGCAGATGGGATCAAAGCTTGGTCTGTGAACCTGCAAAATCCACAAACACCGAGAAAAGCACGAGATTGTGAGCAAGACCTTCAAGCACCCGAAAGAGGCAGCCTAGCCGTAGAATGCCAAATGTAACTGCTAAAACGGATGATTGACCTCAAAATATATTAATTTAGCTTAAATTTTTACTTTAGACAATAATTTCTAGGATTTGCAATTAATATTGGTATATCAAAAATAATATATGATATATTTAATGTAATATATTTTATACGATATATTTAATTTAATATAAGTTTATTATTATTATTATGAGATAAACATTGTATTTTAAAAATTCGTATATTTAGTGTAATATAAAAATAAATTTAAATATTTATATACAATTGGTCTTATTTTTTGAGATTACATGTTGTGTAGAAATAAATAATAAATAATTTTAATAAATTAGTTTTATTGCATAAATATCTTTAAAACCAATGATAATTTTTGATTTTTAAGAAAAATATTATTGAATAATTAGTTATGGTTTTGTTCCTTATAGAACATATTAAATTATAATCAATAATAGAGCTTTGATCTCTTATTATATTTTTGATAAAAAGATATTGATTTTTTTAAATTCATCACAAAATAATTATTATAATTGATTTTAAATTCTATGCTTATATTAAAAAAATTATTTTTTAAAAAGCTGTCATTTAAAATAAAGAATAATATTATTATTTATATTTATATATATTTTATTTAATAATTATATAAATAATTTTTTTAAAGAATTTATCATAATTATATATTTATTTTTAAAATTAAAATCTTTTAAAAAAATAAAATATCAAATAATAAAAAAATTTAAAATCCATTATATAAAATTTTAAAAAATATTTAAAACTAAATTTTAATAATTTAATAATATAAAAATTTATATATTCTAATTTTAAAATTATTAAATAATAATAATAATATTTTATTATACTTTATAAACTATTAAAATCTATATTTGTAATAGATGTCCATATTATTTAAATAAATAGAAGTAAATAGAAATAAGTAGAAACATGTTAGGAAGATAATATCTTCTTTACAAAGCTTTGAGCAAGTTTTCTAGATGCAGATTAGACATTTAGACTTTTATAGATATACCACGTAGCCATTCAAACTTATCTTGTAAGTTTCCTACCTTTTGGAAGTTGTGTTAGAAGCAACCTAGAACTTGTGTCAAGGACATACTTATTAGAATCTTCTAGAACATTCTAGAAGTTTCTTAGAACTCTCTAGAACCTTCCAGAGCCTTCTAATATCTTCCTAGTTAGTAGAAGTTGCTTGAGAAGCTCCCTAATTGGAGGAAGCTACTTGAGAAGCTTCCTAGGTAGGAGTATATATTGGAGTCGAGGCTGAAGAGTTCTTCAGTCTTGACAACACATCTCTTGGAGCTCTAGCTCACCTCTCTGGTGTTGTTTTTGTACTCATATGATTAATCTAGTTCCTGCCAGTTCTTCTTGAACTTCTTGTTTAGACTTCAAGTCTATATTCTGTGTCCGTGATATTAATCCAGTTCCTACCAGTTCTTCTTGAACTTCTTATTTAGACTTCAAGTCTATAATTTGTGTCCGTGACAGTTTGTCGAGACTACTCTCACCTTGGATATCAGAGTTAGTTCCTTCTTGTTGGAGTGTGGATTATCCCTCTTCTTGAAGGTACACTAGTATTTTAGAGGTTGCGGATTACCCTCCTCTAAACTGATATCTTTTTGTCATAATATTGGAATCTTATTCTTCTTGGAGAGAGTGGATTATCCCTCTTTTTGAAGGTCTTAAGGCGTTTTAGAGGTTGCGGAGTACCCTCTTCTAAACCAATATTTCCTCCTTGTAGAAACAATTACTTCTTTTCTCTTAGAATGGTTGGAGGTCAAGACATTAATATGAGTGAAAGTTTGGAGTCCAAGATGGACGCCATTATGAATGCTCTTGCTATGTTATCATAGAGAACTACGATGATGGAAGGAGTCTTTGCAAGACTTCATAATGATGGAGCATCCGGAATAGCACAATCTGGGCTTCATCAGCCTCGAGCTTTTGCACCAGAAGAAGCAGCTTTACCTGTGGTTCAACGAGAACCATTACTTCCACAACGAAAGGAACCTCGAATTAGCCTTCCAGACAAGTTTGATGGCACACGCTCCAAGTTTCGAGGTTTCATCAATCAAATCAAGTTAATACCCAAACGTTATCCGACGGAGGAATCACGCGTTGGATTGGTTGGAACTTTACTTTCGGAACAAGCTGTATTGTGGTTTGTTCCTCTATTTGAAAAAGGATCACCGATTTTGAACAACTTTGAGACTTTTTTGGAGGCATTTGCAGAAGCATTTGGCGAGCATGACAAGGCTTGGTGGGCTACAACTTAAATTTGATCACTACGACAAGGGACTCGCTCTGCATCAGTTTATGCATCGGATTTCAGGCAATTGGCATGCGACATCAATCGGGATGAAGAAGCATTTTGGGATGAGCCAATTCTATTGGGGTCTAAGGGACGACGTGAAGGATTTGTTATTATCTCTTCCTGATCCACGAATGCTCAACGAAGCCATTAGCCAAGCTGTAAAGTGCGATAATCGCCTATTTCAACGTCGCCAAGACCAACGTTTGAGATAATATACAAGTCATCACGATGCAATTATATCGGCAAGTAGCCTATATTCACAAGTGGAAACAAAAGACATGCAGATTAATGCAGTACGTATCAAATCCCTTACTTTAGAAGAAAAGAAGCAGCGTATGGAGAAAGGTTTGTGCTTTTATTGCGGTGGAGAAGGCCATAGAGCTGGAAACTGTCCGAAGAAGCAAAATGGACGCATCATCAAGAATAGAGGTGCATTTGTTCAAGAAAATGAGGATGCCCAGCCACAATAGGAACCGTGCGGCTGGACAAATCAAAACTAGGTTCCTCTCTTTCTACTCAACCTGCCCGTTGTTTTACAATTCTTTTATCTTTTAGTCCTCAAAAACTAAAAACCTTAGCCTTATTAGATTCAGGAGCATCTGCTTGTTTCTTAGACCAAGAATTTGCTAAGCGTCACAAAATTCTCCTAGTACAAAAATTCAAACCTGTTCACATAGAAGTAAAAGATGGACGACCTTTATTATCTGGTAGTGTCATCCATGAATCAGAACCTATAGAAGTGATGTTTAAAGACCACAGTAGTTATATTATTTTCAACATTATGTCACGGACATACACATAGTTACCTATATAATTAAATAGAACTAGGTAAAAGTAGCTAAAAGTAGGTTAATTCTATAACATCTTCTAGAAAAACTTCCTAGAAGCTTTATAGACGCTGCTTTGACCGTATAGGTGTCCATAGTTGATTTCTTGGTTAGAAACTTGGTCAACAAGTTAACCATGTGCCACACATGTTAATAGCTTGTTCTTCAAGCTAACTACATGGCGCACATGTAAAAAACTTGCCTTGCAAGCTAAGGCACATGGCTTCAAAGTCAACACATATTGAAGGTCCTATAGAACATCGCCACATAGCTTCTAGTTAGATAGTATATATAGAGACAAGAGTGAAGCCTTCTTCACTCTTGTCAACTCCTTTCTTGCTTCTAATCTAGTTTCAAGAGTCTCTAGTTGTCTTGTCTTTTGGCAATAGCCATTCCAGTTTCTATTGAATACATATTTTTTTATTTCTATTTTATAAGAGAAGTCTCACTTGTCCATTTGATTTCATCGAGTTCTTGTCCTTGACAGTTTGACAAGAGTGAAGATTTATTGTTCTTATTTTGTGTTAGAAGTGAGTGGATTATCCCACTTCTATTCTTTGTATTTGAAGGTTGCGGACTACCCACCTTTGAATTGACTCTATTTGCTTTCTAACCTTGATTTTTTCCTAAAAGAGAGTGGATCACCCCTCTTTGTAGAAGATTTTTGTTTGATATTAGAGGTTGCGGATTACCCTCCTCTAATCCAAATTATAGATTTGCAAAGTTGTCTAAGATGGAAGGAAAAATCATGGATGCTACACTTATCGGAAGCGAGAATAGATTTGCAACTATTGCAGATCTTCAGGAGCTTGTCAACACTCTTAGAGTGGAAATTTCATGAATCACCAATGGTAATCATGGAAGCGCTATTCCAACACCTATGGAGGAAGTCCAGAGCTTACGCCAAGAAATTGTACAACTAAGAGAAGCAAGTAGATTAGCCTCCCAACCGAATCCAAGAAATCTTGCTTCTTTAAGCATTAAAGAGGCAAAGATTAGTATGCCCAAGAAATTTGATGGAACAAGATCAAAATTTTGAGGATTTTTGCAACAAGTCAAGCTTTATTTAAGGTTACACCCTTTCCAATATCCTGATGGATTTATCCAAGTTGGATTCATAGGTGCACTTCTATCTGGAAGTGCCCTTTCTTGGTTTGCACCTTTGATGGAAAAGATTCAAGACTTCTTTACAATCTGAATTCATTCCTTGAAGTGTTTATGGCTACATTTGGAGAAAGTGACCAAGAGAGGGTAGCAGAGACCAAGCTTTTATCTTTACGACAAGGATCACGCGTCAGATCGGTGATTTACGTGCAATATATAAAAATATTATATATCTTATATCTATTGTTAATATATGTGTGAGTGCTAGAAGTTATTTTAGAAGATATTATAAGGAGAGGATTTATTATAGCCACTTAGTTAGTGAATTAAGATGGCTATTTGTTTTGTTTCTACCTTATTTATATCCTAGAATAGACTCTTTTGTAATTAGAAGAAAGGTAAAGGTTGTTTACCTTTCTTGTTGACTTTTGAGGTAGAATGGACCTTATGAAGGATAAGAAAGGAGAGCATGGGGTGAATAAGGCCCATCCAATAGGATTTGGCTGCCCATGTGGGCGTCTCATAGTCTAATATGGAAAGAAAGGGAGATATACTCCTCTTGCTAGACCGAGAGGGGAGGCAATTTTTTGAGTGGTGAACTTTGGAGAGAGATAGCTCCGAGGAGATACAAGTGTTTGTAGTGAAAATTGGTGGGTGTGTTCTTCAAGTTGTGAGGATTCTAGAACCTACTCACTTGCTTGTATTGGAGTTGTGAACAAAAGGTTATGCTTGTTTTAGTAGAGTGAGGTTTGTTGCCACCCGACGAAGAGGGGCAGAAACTTCGAGCTGCCACTGCAAGTTTGATTTCAACTCTTTCTTAGTGAAATTTATAGAGAGTGTGGAAGATTGTGCTATCTATCTATCAAGACATCTCTTGTAGCATTTGGAGTTGGAGAGCAAAAGTTGTGAGCTTGAGAGTGGAAAAGGGTTTGCTGCCATCCGATGAAGAGGGGCAGAAACTTTGTTCAACCACCCAAGTCGGACAGTCTCTTCAATCTTTTTGATATTTTAGGTGCTTATAGTAGCTTATGTAAGCTTTCTACAAAAACAAAAACCAATACATTTGGAGCTTTGATGAAAGTTTTATGAGCCGTGAAGTGTCAAAGAGGGAAAATTGTTGCTAGGGTTTGAAGAGTAGAATCGACTAGCTACAAAATCTGGAGTTTGAGAGGCATGCATGCGAAATTTTCAGAACAAGTTAGATGATGGAGTGAGCTTTCTAAAAAGCTATTGCATGTCCAATTTGGAGAAGGGAAGTGATCACAACAAAGGTTGAAGTGAAGAAGAGCTTTGCTGCCTTTGCATTTGCTTGGAAATTTTAGCGCCTACTTCTTTTAGCCATAACTTTTAAATGGTAAGTCATCTATTTGAGAAATTTTGATATGTTTTACAATGGATTATTGGCTTTCCATAGGCAGTAAGCACGCTTGATTCGACCTTTGGATGAATTTTTAGTGATTTATTTAGTTTCAGTTTGTTGTATAACTTGTATTCCTCATATGCGGTTGTATTTTGAGGTATACTTGAATACATACATACTTTGCTTATACTTTTTAGACAAGTATATATACTTGTATTTATACAAGTATTCTATAAGTATTCTACAAGTATTATACATAATATTTGTATAAGTATTTGTACAAGTATTATATCAAGGATTTATACAAGTATTTATACAAGTATTTGTATAAGTATTATTCAAGTATTTATACTTTATATTTGTACAAGACTTGCACAAGTATAATACAAGTATAACTTGAAAGCTTGAAGAAATATTGTGCAAGTATAGAACATACTTGAGAACGGCTCCCATGTCTCGCAGTTCTAGTAGCACTTAAGAACCCTGGGCTATTCTAAGGCAAATTTTCTAATTCGACAACGGTCACCACAATATATGTCATCAAAAATCTTGCTTGCGATGTAGAGTGGAATGACAAAGCCCTTATCAACCAATTTCGTTATGGATTGAAGGATAACGTCAAAGATTTGTTACTAACAATGCCAAAAGCTGAATCTTTGGAGCAATTTGTTGCTCAAGTGATTGCATGTGACAATCGATTATTTGAAAGGCGCCAGGAACATAAATTCAGTTGGAGAGGAACAAGTCAATTGATGACAGCAACTCCTAAGTTTTCAGAGACTTACTTGGCTAAACCAGAACCAATGCAAATTGATGCGGTACGCTTTAAACCTCTCATTGAGTAGGAAAAGACTCGATGTCATCAAGAGGGTTTGTACTTATATTGTGGAGAATCTAAACACACTGCTCAATATTGTCCAAAGAAGCAACGCAATCACAAAATGAGAAGTATGGCTGCTAGAGAAGACATTGTGTCGGAAAACAAATTTCTCAAGCTACAATAGGGACCGTGCAGCTGGAATCATGTGCAACACCTTGTAAAGGTCCTATTCTCTCCTCAGACCCCTCACCTTGTTTTACAATAGAAGTATCATTAGGACCTAAAAATCACAAAGTCTTTGCTTTATTAGATTCAGGAGCCTCAGCCTGTTTCATAGACGAAGACTTTGTCAAAAAACAAGAAATAGTTTTAATCAAGAAAGCTAAACCTGTGCACGTAGAAGTCATAGATGGTCGTTTGTTATCTTCTGGAGATGTCACCTATGAGACTGTTCCTTTAGATGTAGCAATTAAAGGACATACTAGTGTAGTAATATTTAATGTGATTAGATCCCCTTCAAATCCGATTATTTTAGGATTATCGTGGTTAGAAAAGTATAATCCTCAAATAGATTGGATTTCTCATAACCTCTACTTTTCTTGTAGTTCAACCCAAGAATCCAATAGTCAAGTAGAAATACATAAGTCTAATATATCCAAACCCTTACTAATAGGTGCGAAAGCTTTTATATATGCGGCAAAAGAAGGACCATCTTTTGTTATATATGCCATACCTATTTCGGATACTGAGAAGACTACAAGTAATATTCCTAACCAGTATCAAGATTTTCAAGATGTTTTTGAAAAGAAAAACGCAGATATTCTTCCACAGCATTGACCTTATGATTGCTCAATCGACCTTCAAGCAAGAGCTCAACCACCATTTGGACCAATCTATAGTTTATCGCAGAACGAGCTGACTACATTGAAGGAATATATTGACGAGAACTTGGCTAAGAACTTCATACGCCATTCGAAATCTCCAGCAGGAGCTCCTATCTTATTTGTAAAGAAAAAAGACGGATCCTTACGAATGTGCGTAGATTATCAAGGGCTTAATAAGATTACCATCAAGAACAGGTATCCTTTACCTCTGATTTCAGGACTTCTTGATCAACTCAGCCAAACAAAGATCTATATAAAAATAGATCTACAAGGAGCATATAATTTGGTCCGCATCAAAGAAGGTGACAAATGGAAGACTGCATTTCGAATTAGGTATGGACATTTTGAATATAATGTCATGCCATTTGGACTCACAAATGCACCAGCTGCTTTTCAACATCTTATGAATGACGTTTTTTGTGAATTTCTTGATGATTTTGTTGTCTACTATTTAGACGACATTCTAATCTACTCTAAGAATGTAGAAGAACATGAATTTCATGTTTGTCGTGTGTTACAAAAACTTAGAGATACAAGATTATACGCCAAGATGGAGAAGTTTGTATTTTACACTACTCAAGTTGACTTCCTAGGATACATCATTTCTAATAACGGCTTAATGATGGATCTTAAGAAAGTTCAGACAATTATGGACTGGAAAATTCCAAAGACAGTAAGAGATGTACAGTGTTTTTTGGGATTTGTCAATTATTATCGGATCTTCATTAAGAACTTTTCTCAAGTTGCAGCTCCATTGACACGCTTAACTTGTAAAGAAAAACTTGAGTGGAGCAAGGAAGCAGAAGCATCATTTGAAGCTTTGAAGACAACTTTTACTTCTGCACCAATCTTGTATCGTGTCGACTTTTCTAAAGCATTCTTTATGGAAACAGATGCATCAGATTTTGCATTGGGTGCCATATTGTCATAAATGGGAACAGATGACAAACTTCATCCAATAGCTTTTCATTCAAGAAAGTTTTCAGCAACCGAGATTAATTATGAGATCCACGACAAAGAACTTCTTGCAATCGTGGACTCTTTTTAAGAATGGCGTCATTATCTAGAAGGTGCCTCCCATCCAGTCACCGTATATACGGATCACAAGAATCTTGAGTATTTCATGTCAGCACATGTTTTAAATCGTCGTCAAGCTTGTTGGAGTATGTCTTTATCTAGATTCGAGTTCATTATCACGTATAGGCCAGGAAAACAACAAGGTTTGTCTGATGCCCTTTCTAGACGTTCTTATCTTGCTCCAAAAGAAGGAGATGCAGCTTTTGATCAACAAAGAATGATCCTCTTGAAGCTAGAACAATTTTATCTTCAAGCAATCAAATCAACATTGACCGTTGATTCGAATTTTCTCAAGAAAATCCAGTCAAGTATGTCCTCAGACCCTCTTATTCATGATATTAAGAACAATTCATCTAAGTCTCATAATACTTCCAAGTTCAAATTCAAGAACAATCTACTCTACTTTGAGGGACGCTTGTATATTCCAGAAAGCAAAGCACGACTACGTGCTCTTGAAGCTCGTCACAATTTTCCCGCAGCAGGACATTTTGGGTACAACAAGACTCTGGAACTAATATCAAGAGATTTTTAGTGGCCTCAAATGTAGAAGGCAGTTAAGGAGTTTGTACAATCATGCGATGTCTGTTCAAGATCAAAAACCCCTCGTCATCGACCTTACGGACTTCTCCAACCACTACCTATACCAGTACAACCATGGTCTTCTATCTCTATGGATTTTATCACAGATCTACCAATTTCAAGTTCATATGATTCCATATTTGTGATTGTAGATCGGTTCACCAAGATGGCACACTTTGTACCATGTACAAAATCTATCACAGGTGAAGAAACAGCTAAGCTCTTTCTTGACAACATCTATCGCCATCATGGATTGCCAAGGGATATTATATCAGATAGAGGAATGTAATTTGTATCCAAATTTTGGAGAACCCTGTTCAAGATATTGAAGGTGGATATAAAACTATCTTCAGCCTTCCATCCTCAAACAGATGGTCAAATGGAACGAGTGAACCAAATCTTGGAGCAATATTTGAGGTGTACCATCAATTACCATCAAGACGATTGGACAACTCTTTTGCTATTAGCAAAGTTTGCTTATAATAATTCGATACATTCTTCTACTCAATAAACATCTTTCTTTGCCAATTATGGTTATCACCCACGACTTGATATTTTTGACTTTTCAAAAGTTGATAATCCTGCGGCAAAAGATTTAGCAAATCAGTTGGCAGAGCTACATGCAACAATGAAGGTGCGATTAAAAGAAGCTCAGGAACGACAAAAGACCAATACAGATGTCTATTGCAAGCAACAACCTCAATTCCATGTCAGCGATAAGGTATGGCTACTTCGTCGAAATATCAAGACTATTTGTCCTTGTGATAAGTTGGACTATCGTAGGCTTGGACCATTCTCAATTTGTGAACAAGTCAATCCAGTCGCTTATGAATTAAAGCTACTGGAGTCTATGAAGATTCATTATGTATTCCACGTGTCTCTACTTGAACCATATAAGACAACAAATATACAAGGAAGAAAACAAATGCCACCGCCTCTTATAGAAGTGGATAACAAAGAAGAATTTGAGGTGGAAGAAGTCTTAGATTTGAGGCGACACCGAAATAGGTTGGAATATCTTATTCATTGATGCGGATACAATATTAGTGAGCGCACATGGGAACCGGTGTCATACTGTATTTACATGCAGTATGTAAAAATAATATATATCTTGTATCTATTATTATTTTATGTGTGAGTGCTAGAGGTTATTTTAGAAGATATTATAAGGAGAGGATTTATAATAGCCACTTAGTTAGTGAATTAAGATGGCTATTTGTTTTGTTCCTACCTTATTTATATCCTAGAATAGACTCTTTTGTAATTAGAAGAAAAATAAAGGTTGTTTTACCTTTCTTGTTGACTTTTGAGGTAGAATGGACCTTGTGAGGAGTAAGAAAGAAGAGCATGGGATGAATAAGGCCTGTCCAATAGGATTTGGCTGCCCATGTGGGCGTCTCATAGTCTAATATGGAAAGAAAGGGAGATATACTCCTCTTGCTAGACCGAGAGGGAGAGGCAATTTTGAATAGTGAACTTTGGAGAGAGATAGCTCCGTGGATATAGAAGCGTTTGTAATGAAAATTGGTAGATGTGTTCTTCAAGTTGTGAGGATTCTAGAATCTATTCACTTGCTTGTTTTGGAGTTGTGAGCAAAAAATTATGCTTGTTTTAGTAGAGTGGGGTTTGCTGCCATCCGACGAAGAGGGGCAGAAACTTCGAGCTGCCACTGCAAGTTTGATTTCAACTCTTTCTTAGTGAAATTTATAGAGAGTGTGGAAAATTGTGCTAACTTTCTATCAAGACATCTCTTGTAGCATTTGGAGTTGGAGAGCAAAAGTTGTGAGCTTGAGAGTGGGAAAGGATTTGCTGCCACCTGATGAAGAAGGGCAGAGACTTTGTTCAACCACCAAAGTCGGACACTCTTTTCAATCTTTTTGATAATTTAGGTGCTTATAGTAGCTTGTGTAAGCTTTCCACAAAAACAAAAATCAATACATTTGGAGCTTTGATGAAAGTTTTATGAGCCATGAAGTGTCAAAGAGGGCAAATTATTGCTAGGGTTTGAAGAGTAGAATCAACTAGCTACAAAATCTGGAGTTTGAGAGGCATGCATGCAAATTTTAGAATAAGTTAGATGATGGAGTGAGCTTTCTAAAAAGCTATTGCATGTCTAATTTAGAGAAGGAAAGTGATCACAACAAAGGCTGAAGTGAAGAGGAGCTTTGCTGCCTTTGCATTCGCTTGGAAATTTTAGTGCCTACTTCTTTTAGCCATAACTTTTAAATGGTAAGTCATCTATTTGTGAAATTTTGATATGTTTTACAATGGATTATTGGCTTTCCATAGGCTATAAGCACGCTTGATTCGACCTTTGGATGAATTTTTAGTGATTTATTTAATTTCAGCTTGTTGTATAATTTGTATTCCTCATATGCGGTTGTATTTTGAGGTATACTTGAATATATACATACTTTGCTTATACTTATTATACAAGTATATATACTTGTATTTATATCAAGTATTTATATAAGTATTCTATAAGTATTATACATAATATTTGTATAAGTATTTTATACAAA
Source organism: Physcomitrellopsis africana (assembly GCA_036785485.1). Taxonomy (NCBI): domain Eukaryota; kingdom Viridiplantae; phylum Streptophyta; class Bryopsida; order Funariales; family Funariaceae; genus Physcomitrellopsis; species Physcomitrellopsis africana. Next base: position 111,059 of record JAWRVF010000322.1, read on the forward strand.
TATTTGTTCAAGTATTATACCAAGGATTATATATTATTTTATATAAGTATTTATACAAGTATTTATATAAGTATTATTCAAGTATTTATACTTTATATTTGTACAAGACTTGTACAAGTATAATATAAGTATAACTTGAAAGCTTGAACAAATATTGTGCAAGTATAGAACATACTATGGCTTATACTCATATTCCTCTTAGTTATGTTTGGGAATCATTTTCAAGGCCAATTCTCTCTACCCGACACCGGCAAAGAATCTTACAAATGTAGCAAAGAAGGTGGAGACCTTTCATCAATGACATCCATCAAAACCAAGATGAAGACCTCTCCTATAAAAGAAACAAGATCTAGGTAAGATAACATTCAACTTTCTAACCTTGTTTGTAACTTCTTTGTATTTGTGGCGCTAAGGAAATGGAGAACCAACAACTAGCGGATTCGACTCAAGAGCCTTCATTTGTTGACTTGCCGGATGAGACGTTGCAATTGTCACAACCTTCAAGACGACGCAACCAAGATGAAGATCTTCAAGAACGACATGTTCTTCCTCGAATAGATGGTGAGATACAACGTGTTTGGTATCACGACCTTGGAAGAGATTCTTGATGTTTGGTGATTTTATTGGAGATAGGAACAACTCCTGACGGTGTTCCAGATGTGATATTCGAAGGAAGTTATGAAGGTCACAACAATGATCAAATAACAGGGTGGTCTTCTCGCCCTGGAATGGGACACTATCGATGGCTGAGAGGACCCATTAATTACCTTCGAAGAGAACAAAGATCAGAGTATGTGGCAAATACAATCCGACGCATCTTAGACTTCCTCAACATCTAACCACCGCTCCTCGTGGAACTCGTGCCTAAAAGGAGGGGTAATGTCACGGACATACACATAGTTATCTATATAATTAAATAGAGCTAGGTAAAAGTAGGTAAAAGTAGGTTAATTCTATAATATCTTCTAGAAAAACTTCCTGGAAGCTTCATAGATGCTGCTTTGACCGTATAGGTGTCCATAGTTGATTTCTTGGTTAGAAACTTGGTCAACAAGTTAACCATGTGCCACACATGTTAATAGCTTGTTCTTCAAGCTAACTACATGGCGCACATGTAAAAAACTTGCCCTGCAAGCTAAGGCAAGTGGCCTTCAAAGTCAACACATATTGGAGGTCTTATAGAACATTGCCACATAGCTTCTAGTTAGATAGTATATATAGAGACAAGAGTGAAGCCTTCTTCACTCTTATCAACTTCTTTCTTGCTTCTAATCTAGTTTCAAGAATCTCTAGTTGTCTTGTCTTTTGGCAATAGCCATTCCAATTTCTATTGAATACATATTTTCTTATTTCTATTTTATAAGAGAAGTCTCACTTGTCCATTTGATTTCATCGAGTTCTTGTCCTTGACACATTATTAGCCCCCCGTCAAATCCTATTATTCTTCGTCTATCTTGGTTGAAAAAATATAATCCATCTATAGATTGGAGGTTGCGGAGGATAACATTTCGCATAGAACAACCTGAGGACAAGCCTGGAAGAAGATCCCAAACCAAAAAATCCTTGTTCATTGGAGCAAGAACGTTTGTAAGATCGTGTAAGGAAGGCATACCATTGGTCATTTATGCGGCTCCAATTAATGGAGAGCAGATTTCAACAACAGGAATACTGGAACAATACAAGGATTTTGAAGACGTGTTCCAAAAGAAGAATGCTGACATGCTACCAGAGCATTGACCATATGATTGTGCCATAGAATTGCAAGAAGGAGCACAACCGCCTTTTGGCCCAATCTACAACCTATCGCAGATGGAGTTGGCTGAGTTGCGGAAATACATTGACGAGAATCTAGCCAAGAACTTCATTTGTCATTCAAAGTCGCTAGCTGGGGCACCAATCTTATTTGTGAAGAAGAAGGATGGCTCACTACGGATGTGCGTGGACTATCGAGGTCTCAACAAGGTGAGAAAGAAGAATCGCTATCCATTATCTTTGATCTCTAGTCTTCTGGAACAACTTGGACGTGCAAAGATCTTTACAAAGATTGATCTAAGGGGAGCTTACAATCTTGTGCGAATCAAAGAAGGAGACGAATGGAAGACAGCTTTTCATACAAGGTATGGTCATTTTGAATATAATGTCATGCCATTTGGTCTTATCAATGCTCCGGCGGTTTTTCAACACATGATGAACGATATTTTTTGAGAATATCTAGACAATTTTGTTGTCATTTATTTGGATGATATCTTGATATTTTTTGAGAACAAAAAAGAGCATAAGAAGCACGTTCGTTTGGTACTCAAAAAACTACGCGAGCGAGGACTCTACACCAAGTTGGAGAAGTGCTTATTTCACCAAACTGAGATGGAATTTTTAGGATTTGTTGCGACTACGGAAGACTTGAAGATGGATCCCAAGAAGGTGGAAGCAATTGTGTCTTGGGAAGTTCCAGAGACGGTTAAAGACGTACAATATTTTCTTGGCTTTGTTAACTTCTATCGGATCTTCATCAAGAATTATTCTCAAGTTGCTGCTCCACTCACTCGATTAACATGTAAGGATAAGCTAGAATGGGGATCTCTAGCGGAAAAAGCATTTCAAAATCTTAAAACGGCATTTACTACGGCTCCAATCTTGGTACATCCAAACTTTGCAAAGGCTTTCTATTTGGAAATCGATGCTTTGGATTTTGCTTTAGGAGCCGTACTTTCACAGATGGGCATCGACAATAAGCTTCATCCGGTTGCATTCTATTCACAAAAGTTTTTTGCGGCTGAGATCAACTACGAGATTCATGATAAGGAACTCCTTGCTATAGTGGATTCTTTCTAAGAGTGGCGTCACTTCCTCGAAGGAGCTGCGCATCCGGTGACCGTATATACGGATCACAAGAATCTGGAATATTTCATGTCTGCTCGGGTTCTAAACCGTCGTCAAGCTCGATGGAATATGTCGCTATCTAGATTTGACTTCGTTATTACTTATCGGCCTGAAAAGCAGCAAGGACTATCCGATGCCTTATCAAGAAGATCATATCTTGCGCCGAAGATTGGAGAAGCAGCGCTTGATCAATAGTGTACGACATTATTAAAGCTAAAGCAATTCAGGATTTGTATTGTTGTGGTGCCAATTGATATTAACTTCTTTAATCAGGTACGTGTTGCGACCATTGAAGAATCAATAGTCTTTGATATTAAGCAGCGTATCAATGATGACAAGTTCAAGGTTGAAAGAGATCTCTTATTTTTTGAGGAGCGGCTGTATATCCCAAAAGGGCCAGCACGACTTCGAGTCCTTCAATCTCGTCATGACTTTCCAGCTGCGGGACATTTCGGATTCAACAAAACCTTGGAACTCATTTCTCGAGATTTCTGGTGGCCCCAAATGTGGAAGGATGTGAAGGATTTTGTCCTCTCTTGTGACATTTGTTCAAGATCCAAGAACCCTCGACATCGCCCTTATGGACTTCTACAGCCATTGCCCATTCCGTGTCGTCCATGGTCTTTAATTTCCATGGACTTTATTCCAGATCTGCCGCCATCAAATTCATTTGGCAGCATCTTTGTTGTGGTGGATCGACTTACAAAGATGGCACATTTTATCCCTTGCAAGAAGACATCGTCAAGCAAAGATACAATAAGGCTCTTCTTTGATGATGTGTATCGATATCATGGTCTATCAGATGATATTGTGTCGGATCAAAGAATCCAATTTGTATCAAATTTTTGGAGATCTTTTTTTAAAATATTGAAGGTGGACATCAAGCTTTCTTCGGCATTCCATCCTCAAACTGACGGCCAAACGGAACGGGTGAATCAAGTTTTGGAACAGTATTTACGATGCAGCATCAACTATCAGCAAGATGATTGGACTGCATATCTACCACTAGTCGAGTTTGCATATAACAACATCCTTCATGGGTTGACTCAGAAAACACCATTCTTTTCCAACTATGGATACCATCCGAAGCTTGATCTATTGAGTCCGTCAACGAATAACAACCCAGCAGCTGAAGGATTGGTGCAGTAGCTATCGGAGCTTCAAACCACATTTAAGCTTCAATTGCAAATTGCCCAAGAATCTTACAAAGCATCCGCGGATAAATTTCGAAATCAGGCACCTAATTTCAAGATTGGAGATAAAATATGGCTGCTTCGATGGAATATCAAGACCAAGCGGCCATGTGATAAGTTGGACTACCGGAGATTGGGACCATTTATTATCCAGAAGCAAATCAATCCTGTGGCGTACCGCTTAGAGTTACCAGCTGCTATGAAGGTACACCCTGTCTTTCATGTTTCTCTGTTAGAGCCTTATTGAGAATCGTCTTTTTCTAGAAGAGTGCAATGTCCGCCACCTAGTATAGAAATTGAAAACAACAAAGAATATGAGGTGGAAAGGATATTAGATTCACGGCGAAGATGGAATAAATTAGAGTACTTTGTGCATTGGAGCGGCTACGATATTAATGAAAGAACATGGGAACCGACCGAAAATCTTGCCAATGCATCTCAAAAGGTACGGGAATTCCATCGACGATATCCTAATAAACCAAAAATTGGTCATTAACGAAGCGTGAAGATGAAGCCTTCTCTAGAGAAATGAATAGAAAAGGGATCCAGGTCTCATCAAAACATAACTTGTTATATTTCATAGTATCAAGATATCTAATATCAAGGTGTATTTAGATATGGCTAGTGAGAATGTAGATACTGTATTAGCGGTACCATCTCAACCAAGTAGCTCACGACGTCGACCTCGAGACAAAGAATTAGAAGAGCCAAGAAGACGTCGAAGAATACCAAGTAGAAAGTCACTTGTAATTATCTTTGAAGTTGAACCAACTCATACAAGTAGTGGCGAAGCGATATTTTCAGGTCATTTCCACAATGAAGATACAGAAGTTCAAGCATGGTCTCAAGTAGAAGGTATTGGTCATTATCGGTGGCTACAAGGACCCATGAATCATCTGCCTCGTGAACGGCAGCTGGAGTATATTATAGAGACTATGCGACAAATTTTTGATTTACTACGTTTGTGAGTATACATCTCAAATGGCTTCTCGGAACCTCGGAAGGCTAGAGGAGGAGAGGTGATGTCAGGGCAGTACTTATTGGAACCTTAAAAATATTCTAGAATTTCTTAGAACTCTAGAACTACATTGCACCTTCTAATATCTTAAAGCTCTCATATAAGATTCTTAACTTTCAGAAGCTTCTCTAGTTGGAGGGAATTTATTTGAGAAAACTTATAAGTAAGATTATATATTGGAGTCAAATTTGAAGTTCTTGATCTTGACAACACTTATCTCTTAGACTCCTATCACCTCTACATTGTTTTATATATCAAAGTTAATTAGTTCGCAGTTCTTGAACTTCTTGTTTAGACTTCAAGTCTATAGTTTGTGTCCCTGACAACTTGACACTTAGGCCACAATCCTTGTGGTCCCTAAGACCTTTTTTGTAGCTAATAAATATGGAGGCAAAATTGAGGCCATCTTCACTCTTATCAACACCTTTCTTATGTTCTAGTCTTTGTTTAAGATTGTCTAGGTTTTTTATAATTAGCAATAGTAATTTTAGTTTCTTTCTATCTTATATCTATCATTTATTTTTTTACTTTATTTCTTTTAATAATACAATAGTATATTATTTCTTGAGAATTTTGTTATAATTTATATCCTTGATAACCTTATTAAATACATATATTTTTATCCTTAAATCATTCTTAAAAGATATTTAATTTTAAATATATAAAAGTATAGTATACACCATTGGATATATTTATCATAATATTTTATTCTTTTTAATAATATTCAAATATTTTTAAATATTTAAAATTTAGATATAAATTATATTAGTTTATTTTTAAATCATTTAAGACTAATTATATATATATATATATATATATATATATTTAAATATGCTTGATTAATTTAATTTAAAACATATTTAAATAATTAATATGTGGTTGAAGCTAATTTTTCTTAAGATGTGTTTTAGAAAATGTTCATAAAATAAAGTATAAAAATATTATAATTTATAATAATTTTAATTAATTTATTAAAAATTTACAAAACTTAATCTATGAAAGCTATTGCAATTAAAGTTTAACAATAAGAACTTCTAAAAACATATAATATATATTTTTAAAGTTATTATAAGAATTAAATATATAATTTTATTTACTAATTATAATTAATTTTATTATTTTAAAAAATTATTATTTTATATTTTAAATAGATAAATACTAATTATAAAATAAATAATCTTTTTAAAGCTTTTTTTAAACTAAACAATATCATATATTATACTTACACATTGTATTTAATAAATTATTTGATAAATATAAAAAAATTAATATATAAATATATCTTATAAAATATTTTATAATTAATTATATTAATTTCTAAGGATATCTTGTTTATCTTGTTTTAAAGATATAAGTATAGATATTTATAGAATCTTAGTGCTCTAAGTCATTTATATTGAATAACAAGTATGTTGGACTATTTTTGTTACTTCTTTTGTATATATCTAATACAATTATTTAACCTTAACATTCAATATTGACAAAACCTTTAGTAACATTTCTAAACTTTCTTTAAAAACAAATCAAGTATTATTTTTTATAAGATATGCCCCCATACAAAAATAATGGTGTGTATATATATATATATATATATATATATATAAAGATACTCCATATAATTTATATCTCTTAACTAATATTCCTCAATTAATTGATAATATTTGTTGGAACAAAGATTATTCATAGGTTGTAAACTTATAACCTTGCTTTTTGCATAATTAATAAAAATAAATTTGTATAATTTGAGTGTTGATTTCTTTTGCAACAAATAAATGAATGTGGGTCTAATAAGAATAGAAATCATTTGTTAAAACATTTAGGATTTAGAATAGGTGAATGAAGGTCCAATGAGAGAAGAGATCATTTGTTTGTATATTTAGGATTTAAATTTCTATGGGATCATCAATCTTTTGAATTAAGACAATACTTACAATTGCTAGAGTTGCAGATGAGATGGAAATTGCCACAAATACCACGACCTTCAATAACCACCTATTGTTATCAAAGAAGAGATCAATACTAAGATTGAAGGTTTTATATCTGCATATTATATAGCTATGATTCTAGCCTACTAAGAAATTTTGAATTTTTATTTTTATTCAATATATTATTTTATAATTATTACTATCAAATATGCAAATATGCAAATATGCAAAAATATAAAAGCAATCAAAAGAAATAGACTTATAGCATTGAACTTGTGCATTGAGCAAAGCCAAATTATAATTTCTAGCAACATCCATAGTTTGATTCTTAAGAACAAAGATTGTTACAAGTTCAATAACTATTGTTGTTACTTCCAAAGTATAGGTGCTCTTATCAACCTCCTTGAAGCTTCTTAGATTTTTTCTTGATATCATCACATCTGAAGAATTAAATCCAAAAATAAGCTTTATAAATTGAACAACAAAGGAGACAACAACATCTTTTATCTTTGCATAAAAAGTGGTTTGATTTGAACTTATGGTCTTTTAGTATCTATCATAGACACCACAAACAAAAAAAAATATCTCAACCCTTAAGACTTCTATTCCAAACTAGAATTAAAGTATACTTCTATTTTTGTACCTATATCTTGAATTAGTACTATTGTGTTGATGAACAAGCAATTTGCATCACAAGTGAGGCAAGGGCTTGCACATTTAGATTGCAACAAAATTTCAACAAAAATCTTTACTCATCCCCTTAAATTCCAAATGAGCAATCTTAACAAAGCCAATGCAAGCTCTTATGAAGAGTGTCTTTTTTCTTGTATCTATCTATAATCTGGAAATTATAAAATTACATTATTCCATTTAAATAATAAAAATCTTATATAATTTATAAAATTTTTATCTACCAAGGTTATAAATTAAGCAAGGTATCTTTCTATATATATATATATATATATATATCAAGGATAAAAAAAAAGTTCATACACCAAAAAATGCCCTAACAAATTACATACAAATTTTATTACTAAAATAGTCTTTTACCAAGGTAAAGCAATTTGAGTTTGAATATTTTTTTAGTTATTAATTTGTAAGTTTTTAAATTTTTTTTTAATAGCTGTTATAAAGAATCTATATTATACAACCATATCTTAGTTTAGATTTATTTTTTCTCAAGTTTTTTGTATGATTTTTAACAAGAATCTGCTAGATGTACAACTTTAGACTCAACCATCTTAGCAATGGAAATTTTGCCTTTTATTGGCTTGCAATTAGAAAGCAACCAAAAGTGGCACAAGAAAATGGTTTTTATTAATACTTGGATGTTTTATCTATAAATAAATTCTAATTATAACTCTTATTTTTAAATTTATTTTAGATTAAAAAATAATTTTAAAATCATTACTATTTAATATATAAGCAAATAATAATAGATGGATATGCTCTATTATTCTTTATAAATAGTAATAATATTTTTAAAATATATATATTAAAAAAGATTAAATAAAAAATAATAATAATAATAATTTTAATTTTTAAAATAAGATATATTAGTATTTTAATAAAAATTATTGATAGTAATTATGGTATTTAGTCATTAATAAAAATACCTGACCAATAACAATTCTAGTAGTAGATAAATAGATTTAAAATAAGATCATTTCTTATTCTTGGTCTATAACAAATATAACATCCAAAAAATAATATGTATTTTAGGTAGAACAAGATTCAAGTTAATGACAAGATTTAGGCATAAAGTATGATTAATATCTAAGACTTTACTTAAATCTTAGAAAAGATATGATTTATATTTAAAACAAGAATTATGTTTATGATCCAAATTAAGTTTAGATTTAAATCTAGGTCCAATTTTAGATGCATATTTATATCTAAATATGAATCTAAATCTACACTTATATTTACTTATATATAAATTTAATTTGAATAAAAGATAAAATTTATTTTTAAAAATAATATTATATAATAAACAAACATCTTATTTTAATCAAAATACTAATACATATAACATTTTTTTGTATAATTTTTTTGTATTAATATATGTCAAACATATATATATATATATATATATATATAAATTTTTTATTTTCATAATTTCAATCAAAATTTCAACTTGAACATCTTGTTCTCACAAAATTACAAATAGCTTGATAATTGAATCAAATCATAATGATCACATAATTATTTCATATTTTAACAAAAAATAATTATTTGTGGTAATTTTCTAAAATGTACATAAACACACCACTACATGTGATTAAAATTTGTTAAAATTACGTGCATTATGTTACAAAGTGTAATACCTTACATTCTGAAAATTTGAAATTGTAATAGTTATTTTGCAATAATAAATTCACTTGGCTAAATTTTTATTTAGCAAAACATTATATTAAACAAATTGAACTGATGTCAGTAATGTTGTATTTATTCTTAAATAATCATATCAAATTAAATAAATTTAAAAAATATGGTTTTTATTTTGACTATAGAGTGTGATATATTACAAATTCACTTCTAAAATGAATTTCAAAATCTTCTAAAACTTTGATGAATGTTTTTAAGAAATCACTTTATAACCTTCACTTTTCACACTTGACAATATTATTTGATTTCTTTACAACCAAATACACATTTCCTTGATAACTTCCACACATTCAATTGAACTAACTTATTCACATTGAACAGTCTCAGAATCAATAACTTTGACCGACATTCTTGATGCAACATTCAAATCATGCATGTCAGTGTTTATAGTAAATAATTAATAACAATAATTCCAATATCATATCCATATTAAGCATTTACGTATTTAAACAATTTTTGATGTTTCAAACATTCAAATCTTACTATGCTTTCAAACAGATCAAATTTTGAACAACGATTGCAATCATTTCTATCTTCAAGCATGAAAATTCTACAGTTTTATTTCCTTTACTTATCAAACAACGTTTATTCTTTCCTTGAAATTTAAAAAATGAAATAAAAATAGTAATTTCTTTTCTTAGATTTATGAATTTAAAGTTCCAGCATTGGTAGAATAGTTGTAATCATTTATTTCTAGGTAGTGTCATGTTAAAAGCTAGTCAAATAGTAATTTTCTTTAGTTTTCTTCTTTCTTTCTTTGCCCTTTCCTGAAATTCCCAAACTTTCAGAAACATTCATCCCTTCATTGTGGAAGGAAGGTAGACTCTACTTCCCATCTTCAACCATGATTTCTTCCCAATAATCTTTCCTCTCTTCTTTTTCTTCTTTTTTCCCTGTACGAAAATCATGATATAAGTTTGATTCAATATATCTGAGCTTCAATCATGATTTTTGCACGGCAAGGAGGTGCTGCGAAGTTCTCAACAAATGATCACAAATCTTAGCGGTTAATACATGCAAGAGTAGAAAAACCATTCGAAAGAAGCAACATCCAACATTAACGTAAATGCCCAGATTGAATGAATTGGGGTATAAAAAAGTCTAAAATTCCAGTTCATTCTGCAAACATAACATCATGTAGCACTCAACACATTCAAGTACAAACTCATTAGAAATGCCTTAACCAGACTCCACATTCAGAGTTCCTCACAATTACTGCTTGCAAATTCAGAAATAAAGCGCGGACATTGCAAATCATCCGACACAAATCTTGGACACCGCAGACCCCGAGTCACTCCTCCGGCACTTATCAAGTTGAACACTTATAGCGATTAAAATTGGCTCCACCAAAGTCTCGTCAAAACCACCAACCTGATACAAAAGTAGAGAAAGGATAAGATCTTGACTGCTGGACAGAAATATTATCAAGCCTTCGTGCAAGTTTATTTCGTGAAAGAGAACTGAAAGTATCAACACAACTTCTATCATCAAATGCGTGAATTCTTACTTCCATACAGTAATCAATGTGATGATGGGAAATGCACTTACAGCTATGACTTCAGCTGCATATAAAATCAAAAAGTCTTCTTGACATTGGCTATAACTGAACGTGGGTAACAATACAGTTATGCTTTTCTGCAATCATTGATTCAGTAGGATATTCTAAAAGTAGAACTAGTAGAGCTTGAATCACTCGGTCTTTGATAATTTCAAAGCCAGCGCATACACCATCTTCCTCCGCATGCCTGTTCCTTCCACTACTTGCCTGCTAGCCTGCAAAACACAACATACAAGAATTCTATCATACTTTCCTTAGACCAAGTAAACGAAAAGAAAAGAAAAGAACTGTTATAAATTTTGCTTTCGAAAACATTCGCTTCAAAGACTAAAGTAGTACCTCAGACGGACTAACACCAGAATCCAAAAGAGTACGCAGTTCTACTTTAACATCTTCCTCGGTGGGCAGCTCGTCAGCAGCGGTCTCTGACAGCCCTTCAATCACCAATGTCATTTCCCCACGTGGATTTCGTTCTTCAAACTCCTTTTGGGCTTGCAGTAGAGTTCCTCGCCAGAACTGGAAGACACACAACATCAGAACATACCAGACACCCAATAAAGATACAGATAGAATGATGATGAGAATTCGAGTCAATGCTTTAAGACATGAAGATAAGAAGGATGATAATTTTTAAGGGTATAAAAGTGGAGCTCTACAAAAGCCAAAATCTAATACAGAAAGGAGTTAGACAAGTTCAGTCGCCACCTCTTCATGAAATTTGGTCATCTCTCTTGCCACCACACAACGCCTGTTTAACAAGATTTTTAGCATCACAACAAATTCTCATTAAAACACAACATTTTCTTCACAAATTTGACCTCGAGAATATCACAGCCACAAATAATGCGTCAAACCAGAATAAGATATGCAACCAAAACAAGAAGCAAGTTAGTGTGTACCGTGATGGTCCAAATGCCGACACACAGTCATCCAAAGTCTTGTTTAACTTGTGAGGAGAGACGTAAAATATCTGAGTGGCCATCTGTTTGGATGCAGATGCAAGTATCTTCCTCCTAGAAGTTGCCTGCGTTGGTAAAAACCCAACTGCACGGCCAATGCATTAGTTTCTGATTAGGGCCCTTCGAGCTTAAAAGAAAGGTGCCATGTATTTAAGAGTCACAGATTATTACATGCCAAGACATATCTAAGTTGCACATTTTCATTACTCTAATATGAACATGTATCTATCTTTGAAGAAGTTTATTATTCGATGAGAAACTAGCAGACACTTATTCCTATTACTTATACCTTCCATACTCAATGGACATATTTTCTACCGAAATTCAGATTGTCAAAATAGGAAAAGAAATTTCTCACCAAAAGTGAACACTTCTGTTGGTAAACCAGAAGCAACTAAGGCAGTGATAACAGCAGAAGCACCAGGAACGGGATGCACACGCACGTTGGATTCTACACATGCCTTCACCTGTACAACATACAGTATAAAGTGGATAAATACCAAATTCTGACCGAGAGTACAAACCAACAGTCCGTGAGAGTAAAGTACCTTAAAACAACTAGCGCACTGCTTAGAAAAGAACCATTATTTTAGATCATTCATATCGACCATCACCTATCTTCTTAGGGGAACTTTGGAGTAAGAACACAAGTGCTGAAAGAAGTGTAATGGTGAGTACAAGTTCAGTGCCAGGATCGCTAATGCCGGGCATCCCTGCATCGCTTATAAGGGCTAGTATTCCGCCAAGTTTCAAGCGTTGTATGGTGGCATCACGTCTTGCAAACTCGTTGAACTTGTGGTAGCTCATCTAAGTACCCACCAATGCACAAGGTTAGTTTCACTGACACTTGGTAAGTCATAACTTAAAACAACTCGTAGGCAAGTACGAGAGTAGTAGATTCATTGTGCATGCTCTCGAAAAGCTTGTAATTTATCTGTGCCTAAATTTGCAATGCAAAGAGGAGAACTGACCATCGGAGTCGTGATATTGTAATGCTGCAAAAGCCTTGCTGAATGTCTGGTGTCCTCGGCAAGTATTACTTCTGCAGATTTAAGTACGCGCACTGCCCTGACATACAAGTACATTGCAAATAATTTGAAGGTACAAATTAGTTAAGAATAATTTTCCTTCATATAAATCCAGAATTCCTCGCTGGAAATTGGGCCTGGTATTGGACATCCGACATCCATTCTCCATACTAGGGTTAGGTCATATTCCTCTTCTGTAATGGAGTCGAGACCATGGTTGTAGTTGCATCAGTCTCCAGAGTAGACTGTTATGTTATTCCTCTAAATCCTACACCCTAAACCCTTGAATCTCAAAAAGAGGACTTGTCTCATTTCAAATTCTTACTCAAACCTGGTTGATTAGATAGGCTTACTACTCACCGGAAAGTCATGTCTTCCAGGTTACCAATGGGTGTTGCAACGAGATAAAGGCCACCTTCCAATTTTGCCTGGGCACCAGAAACGCAATGCAAACCTCTGAAACGTTGTTGTTGTTTGTTTGTTTTTTTTGTTTTATTGTTTTTCTTTTTGAATTTTGAATTTTTTTTTGACAAAATAGAGAAAACATGAATGATATAACTTGACATGCATAAAGAACCGCAACTACCGTTTCTTAAAGCTACAGATAAAGCTTTCCATTGCTACGGAGGCATAGTAAAACGGTTACGAGAGCCGAAAAAACCACTCTTGCACAAAATGCAGTGCAAGTTTGAAATTCAGAACTCTCACCTTGTGTTTTGAAGCTTCATGATCTTCTTTGCGCACGCTATCTAAGGCTTCGCCTTTCCCAATTACGGCCTCCGACTCCAGTGCCTCCTTGACAAGCATCACGTCTGCCAGCCCCTCCCGACTCGTGGAGCTTGCATTGCGCTGAGAAAGGAACAATCGTCTGCTACCCTCAAACACATTAAAGTGGGAATCTCTGCCAATTCCCAGTTGCTCCCCACCGATAGGCCGAAACAAACTGCTCCCCACTACATTTGACAAAAGCACGCTGCTAGACGGAGAAATGCTGTACATAGGTCTATGTGCGAGCAACGTTATCGTCATCCTCTTCAGCATGTATCCTAATTCCACGTGCAGGTTCAGGGTTTAGGGAGCAGAATGGGCACAGAGCGACATAAACCCACTAGAGGTAACCATCAACGAATCACGACATCGAATCACTGTGGTCGCCCGAGTAAACATATTACCCTACACACAGCCACACCATATCAAAACTATTTGATGTTGTTGATTTCCACAGCACATGAGAAAATTTGAAGATACAAACTGAGACAAAATTGGCTGTAAATCGAACCTAGCAAGCGTGGAAGAGATAACTTCTGCAGTTGGAAGAAGCGTGTTCGGAAGCTTGGCATCCTTTTTGGCACAGTCCGGAGTATCATCCAAGACCTGGATGAGCAAAGATGCATTGATTGTATGTGCAAAAAGCATATTGCGAAGTTCTTGAGTTTCATTCTCGTGGAATTACGTTGAACTTGTCCTCAGCCATCCGCTTTTTTTTGTGTCTGCAATTTTGCAATGCTGCGTGTGACGATGTTGTGATTTGAGATTTTAGAAATTCGAACAGGCTAAACCAATTGGGTTGTGTGCGTGTGTGGTTTGAAATTTGGGCCGCTGGTTGCAGCTATGAGTTGGAATTACGTCTAGGGTACTTGTTGATTTTCCAGGAGATGTGCTTAGGTAAATAGCCATGGCTGGCTTGATGGAGCCTTGATTTTAAATTTATGTTCAGCATGACGAAGTCGCATATATTTCAAACAAGAAGGACGATGTCTCGAAGAATCACACGATGTTTGGAGCAGGATTAGATGCAATCTTCAACCGACTGCTATCTTACGACATCATGACCTCCCAAGTTCGGTGAGAGAACAGTCACACAATGGCTGTCTGTTCTTGTTATCTAGATTAGTGATTGTTGTTCATATTGCCGCTTAAGAGTTTGATCAGTTCCATAAATGCATCGAAAATCAGGAGCATTTAGTTGGCTACAAGTGCTTGTGCCGGATTATTTTCTACAGGAGAAGCTGTTGAAAGAAATGTAGTCAACAAAGGGCTTCAGAGTGCTTTCTCCAACACAGTCGGAGTTGTAGTGTTGCTAGAAAAAGCACTCTGAATTTCTCTGATGAGTTTGTTTTTCCCCTAATGATGGATTCCCAACTGATGCTGGACACATTACCTTCCACAAAGTAGACTGCCTGGATTATTTTTCTGACGACGGTGTTTTTCAAATGCTGACAGCATTTTCTTCTTTAGTGCTATTCAGCAGTTAATCCCACTGGCCCATCTGAGCGTAAGGCTTTGGAAGAGACCGTGCAATGCGATGGGTACTATCTGTTCCCTTACTTTGTCTCTTTAAGGTCGAGAATTCTTCTACAACTGCTTTAATCTTCATTTTTGTTCTCTCACATGTGATCTGTAGCAATTAGTAATCATGGACAGCCTTCGAAGCTTTCTCCAGTATTTCTCCTAAACTTTGCTTTTACAATCTAGATTTGTAAACATTGAATTCTTGTCTCTTTTCATAGCTAAAACTTCACTTCTTGTATGTTTCTCGTTAACCTTGTTCACAGTGCCCCAGCATTCTACGTAATGTAAACCTCTGGCGTATGGAGCAGCAGAGCAAATGGGACGTTAAACAGAAGATACAAATGAAAACGTTCTCGATGTGTGGATTCAGGGGTACTGCAGTTGAATTTCCCTTGGTGACCACAATTTCTAATTTTTTGGGTCTTGAGAACATGCATGTAGATTAAGTGTCTGGAAACAATCTGATCAATTCTGCACTGGTATTTACAAGGCTGAAAAAATCACATTGGAGTGTTTGATAAACTCCAAAGAGTCAAATCTTACAAACTCCATCTTCATAAGAAACCAATACCACACACACTACTACACATCTTGATGGGACAACTTCAGTGCAATGCTGGTTTGAATGTAGCATGAAATAGTAGGGAAACTCTCATTTACTCCGCAATGGACCTGGATTACCTTTCAGATTAAATTAGCCTCAGAATTTGCATCCTTGCTCAGGACTGCAATCTTTGCTGATACATTTGCCTCCATCCATGTGGTGAGCTCCTGGCACTCTCAGCTGCTCATCAGTGAGTTCTCCATAAGATCTTTGTCCACCGTTAAGGCTCTAGTCCGTCGAAAGTTTACATGTTGATAGCAGCAGCTGTTGTTTGCATTCTCGTGTGTTATGAACTAGTTGAGCCTCTTCATGCACTCCACAGCCTCTCTGGTCATCGGAACGCCCTGCACTTGGCAGCACACCATACTATTGTCTCTGTCCATGGCATCCCAGCATTGTACAACGACACACGTAGGTAGAAGCTCCACGCACAATTCACTGTTGGTGCAAATTGCTCTTGTTGGTTCTCTGCCAAACTCCCATGACCTTCCCAACCAAGCTACGGAATAGCTCAGGCCCAGCAACCCTAAAAGTATCTTTCTATCAAGTCACAGTAGCCCCCCCCCGTGATTCAACCACTGTTGCTGATCATGTCTTTCAGCGACTCCACTTCTCCAAGTTTTGGAACCTAGCTGATGGAATCCTGAACACATGCTGAAGAGTGAAAGCCCAATGGTTTTGACTTGCGTCGAGTTCGATTAATCTAGGGCAAGGAAATTGCTCCTAGCCCAGAAAACCATCGGCACAAGGGGGAACCGGGCGGGGATCTGGTGTGGGACATGGGTGTTGATGTGTGGTGGGTGGTGCCCAAGGCAACTCCCCTTCTCAACAAAAGGGGGAACGAGACTTATGAAGTACTCCAGGAGTGGCCAAGGGTAGTATGGTCCGAAAGTACTCTAGACTGCGTGATGTGCTACAATATGCCTGCCTGATTTCTGGGTATCGTGATATTAACCAGATTCCTTGAAAATGCTCTTGAACCTCTAGTTAACTCCTCCAGTTTGACTCTCTGTTGGGATTCCTTTGCAATTGTTTTTTTATTCGTACTTGATCACGAGAAGCAGAATTTGTATGCAGGTTGGGTTATCTAAGTCGCCAGTGGATTCATTCTGTTTCTCAGTCATAGAAGAGTAGGTAACTATTTCTCAGTTTTGACGATGCAATTACTGTAGGGTTACTTCGATTTTTGACTGGGAAGAAGAGTGTATTCCGGAAGATCTGAAACCAAAGCACGAAGACTAGTGTTTGGGTTCCAGTTGTATGTTTCAGTTATTGATATTTTATGTCGGTTGGTCATTGACTGCGGCCATGTCTGAGTAGACTAATGCATGGTTGTTGCATCTTCCACCGAAGTTGACACTTTAACTTGATCAGCAGTTTGAATCAGTTGGCAGTTCTATTGTTGCCTTCAGTAATGTGGTGACTTGACCTGAGTTGCGTAAAAACGATACAGTTGCAGGGAATGATGGGAGAAGAGTACAAGAATGTGTTACAAGCGCCATGAAGAAGTCACAAAACTGTTACTGAATTGAGATGACAAGTGGCTGCAATACCTGTAGCCATTGATCCACACCCAGTTGATTTAGATTGTTTTTTCATCAGAGCGTTTGTGAATAATGGCATGAGAGGAAAGATGAACAGGGTTTTGAAAATAATGCCACTAAGTACTAGAACCTTCATGGAGATGTAACGTTACACTAATGTATTTGAAACATCATTGTACTTCAAAACTCTTTTTTATTATCATTTCTGATAGAAACATTAGAGTGCAGAGGACACTTGACTTCAATTGACATGGACATTTCATCTTGCATGCCGAAAAATGGGTAGCTCAAAATGCAAGGACTAAGAGAGACTTAGAAACCTTCTTCACACACTAACCAGGTTAACACCGTCAACAGATGCACATCTAACCCATTCCAGATAAAAACAAAAAAAAAAATACTAGAAAATTGAAACGTGATTTGATCGTCTCGTCTGTCCTACTATTAATTTTTTCTTTCAGCCACCCATGCAAAGGCATCTCCAAGTCCTACAGAAGAAGCTCATATGTACCTGATCAGTTATAAAATAGTCCAAAACACTTGCATCGATCATCAGATAACATGTAACAGAATCAAGCAAAGATCCCTTCTCTCCCTCACGATCACGTCCTTCCATAGCTGAACGATTCAGAAACTTCTTCCAGGATTAGCTTCCCCAACAAAGTGGGTGGGTCCGACCCACCCTACGCCGAACATCTGGTTCAAAGATTAGGCTTGTCCAGATGCAGTGGCAGAGCCTCCTCGTTAGTAAACCCTTTTATTTCCATGATTTAATCTCTCTTTTTCTTTCTCTAGGGTTTTAATTCCATCGCCAAAGAATGGAGCCCAGCTCCAGAATTATCCTAGAAAAAACCGACAATTGAATGCATGCTCTAGCTCAAGCATTTTTCTAAACCTCTCCTCACGTGTTGAAGAACAAGGATTATAAAAATGCTGTTCACAGAAATTAATGAGGAAGTGGAGTCTGACCTTGAAGACGTGGCTACCGAGAGAAGAGTAGAAAAAGGTAGAATTTGGCCCCCCTCGTTTCACTGTGACGATTGTTCACCTCATAAAGTTCCATCAATCACGCTGTCTTTCCTTTTCTTGTAGTCGATTTTGGGCAGTCGTGTAAACTGGAGAGAATGTGTAGACAGCATCTGCAAGTATCACACCAATTTCTGCCACACCCCACAATAACTACAACAACAAATAAAGAGTAGAGTCCCTACTTACAAAAAGTTGCAAAACCCTGATGTGGCAATTGACAACTCCAAGCACTTGTAGAATTCGTTGCCTAGTCGGTAGAAACCAGGTGGCCACTAATATCACCTCTCGCTCTATCATTAATTCTGGTGATTAGTTATCTCATCCCTAAACCAGATTATTTCTGCCATAAATAGCCAAAGCTGAGTATCCATCATAGAATGCTAATCTTAGGACCTAATGGAAGCCATTCTTGCAAAGTCACCTCTTGGCCCAATCTTATCAATCTGCAGAAGATCAACCTAAACTCCTTCTCACACCAAACCAATTTCACCATATACAAAAATAAATAGGTAAATCAGTCTTCATTGTTACTGTATTATAGTGTCTTTAATATTTTGGTTGCAGATAATGGGCAAAATTATGAGGAATTTTTTTGAAAAAATGAGAAATGGAAAGACAACACTAGTGGTACAATTGACTTGTAGGTCGTGGTGAGCTGCACATGGTGAATGCAATGTTGCACATGTTGCTTGAAGAACAATCAATCGAGAGCTAAGAAAGGGAGAGGGTTGTTGACTTGCACGGCCTAGAAGATTGAGCCATGCTTTTCTACTCCTTCTCATTGTCTTTATTATCTTTCTTGTTGTCTTGTTCTATGTTTTTTGTATTATTTTTTATTTTTATTTTGGATATATATAGAAAAAAATTGTCACCTTGAATTGAAGAGATGATGATATAGACTACCGAACTCTTCATAATGTATTAACATAGCAAATAGTAGAGTAAATTAATGTAAATACTTACTATATTTTGGTTACCATGATTATAAAGAATCATGTACTTAGACACTAAGTAAATAACATATATATATATATATATATATATATATAAATATATAATTATACATACATAATAACACATTTATGCTACAACCATGCATATGTGCACATTTTCACACACAATTTAGCTTTGTTTACTATTGTTTATAGTAGTGCACATGGCCTTTTTTTAATCAAACCATTGATTATGGAAATAGTTCAGCTACATTGAAGTTAGTATTCTAATTTAGAAATATATATTAAAGATGTTTGTTCTATATTCTATGTAAACTTTACTTGTATTCCAATTGTCAATCTAAAATTTTAGTTGATTATAGTTGTAGCTATATATATATATATATATATATATTGCATAAGATTTGTGTATGATTGTTGTCATTTTTTTATTATTATTACTTTTTTATGTAAAAATAAGATTTATAAATTTATATTTAAAATCAATTATACAAATTTCAGAAATTCAATCTCTTGATACTTGATCTTTTAAAATTTTATGTACAATTTTTTAAAACACAAAATTTTAAAATCAAGTCTTATCCATATTTTTGTTTATCTGAAATTAAAGATTTTAAAATAATTCATTTGCTATAATAATGTTTTCAAAACTTTCCATCAAATGGCTGTTGAATATAAATAAAGTAGTTTTGATCAACCATTGAATATATAACACATTACTTACAAGTGTAACTACTTTTGTATAATAAATTAATTCAATAATATATTGTATCTATTGTATTTGATTGATATATTATTTATTTATTTATTTTACTTTTAAATTTATTAAGACTTAAATTATAAAACTATTTCAATTAAAGAGTTTCAATCAAAAGCCTTAATGCAGCATAAGACAGTGACAAAATTTCAGTTATACAATTTGAAATCAAAATTTTAAATTTTAAATAAAATACCATAAAATTTATAAATACTTGTTTTTGTGACTTGAAATTTCAAAACAAATTAAACATTAATATTAATAATAAACGTTAAAAACTTATGTCAAAGAAAAAAAAAGAATAAATTGTTGCATTATATTAAAACAATGTTGAGAAGAATAACTATTATGTTATACTCATACAATTGATGTATGTATGCTGTAAAAATAATAGTAATTAATCACCAACTTGAATAATTCATTATACATTTACAATAAATAAAGAATTATATAAAAATAAAATAAAAATCATTTGATTAGATAATTTTATAAAAAATGTAAAAAATGTAAAATGAAACAATCACAGCAAATGATAATTACTTTTTAATGTGAAAACTTTAATTTGTAGAGCATTGAGTTAACAACCAAAAATAATAGACTGTAAAAATTGTATTTTTATAGAAAAGAACAAGAATGGTGTAAGTTTGATCCATAATTTTAATCATTAAGATATTCAACTTAAAAAAATAAAACACTTTTACTTAAAACTATAGATTTATTTTATGAAATTAAAGAAAAAATTGGTTTATTGCAAAGGAAAAAATCAAAAAATCAAAAAATCAAAAAATATAACCATATCAATTAATATGTGCTTAGTAGAATGGATATATTTTAATTATAAATTCTTATTCTGTACAATTTATATACATATATGGAAGGACTCTCTTCTAAGCAAAAGGATTAAAATAGTAAAATAAAGAAAAGAAATGGTTCTTAATTATGTTAATACTTTTTTGTGAATTTGTTTTTATTTAATATTAGTATTCTATAACTTAGTACTCACAAACTGAAACATATATGTTGACACATAAAAGTCAATTACAAAGCAGTGAAAGCCAAGTTCTACCTTTTTCACTTTTGGTGCTTTACACTAATATGTACAGTAAATAGACACAGCTTTTCTTTACTGTGATATTTATGAGAAGTTTTTGTGAGATAGTCAACCTCAAACAATGTAATTTTATTATTTTACAGTCATGTGTAAGTCAAGTAGAAAAATAATTGATTTTCATGTCTCTTGTACCAACAGTAGGTTACAAAATTCAAAATAAAGCCTCTTAACAATAATTAATGTTGTGCTAATGTTTATAACAGTAATTACAAATTGATTTATTGTGTATAAATGTTCATAGCAAATTTGAAAGCTTCAAAAATATTCACTGAGAAACAGATGATGCATTTTTTAAACTTTTAGATTAAACTTATATTATAATTGATACAAATATCATTCTAGACTATTATATGTACAAATACATTACATCTTAACACAATTTAAATTTTATGTTTGATTCTTTAAAATGAAATCAACAACAAAAAGATCTGATCACAATTTAGAATCTAAAGATATCATGATCTGTGTATCTTATGAATTACACAGATTCAGCAAAGATTAAATATATTTATATTCATATCATGAATTTACTATATTGCAAAAGAAAGTTATAATGTACTGAAATAAAATAAAATAAATATTCAATAAAAATATAAAATAAAGATTCAAGTTAAATTTATGTATAAACTAGAATGTTGAATTGAAGAATAGTGAATATTGAGACAAATAATACTTAACTTAAAAAAATTATAAAGTAAAAAAAGACAATCCAAACTTGGTTTACTTATGATTTAATATCTTGTGATATTATCAACAAATGAGTAGTTTTGTAAACAAAATGTTTCAATATTGTTTTAAATGGAAATACCAAAAAATTCAGAGCATCAATCCTATACAACTACTGAATTTTTTTTGTACTTATGGTTGTGCAATTAACCAAATATATGTTTTTAATTTTTTAAGTAAATCAGAACTATAAAATTAAATATCAGAAGAAAAAAAAAATCAGGACACATAATTATGTGAAATATAAAATTTAAAATTAACCCATAAAAAGAAAAATTAAAGAAAAATTAAAATTTTATATTATTTATTTATTTATTTATCTATTTTCTTAGAATATATATATATATATATATATATATATATACTCATATACACTAATATTAGAGATCATTGATTTGAAAGTGATTTTTCAAAGCAAGTTATTGATTGATAATAATATATAATATAATAATAAATTATATATATATATATATATATATATAATTTATTTAAAAATCTTTTATTAATATTTTATTTTTAAAAAGATAAAATATAAAAATATAAAAATGATCAATCAATTAATTTCATGTAATTATAAAAAATGTAACAAAATAATATGCAATTTGCCACATGAAGTGGTATCAAGGGCTATCCCACATCAAATTAGATTGTTAATTGGACTCTTGAAGGAATTCATATTAGTTTTAGATGAATTTCATTCAAATTTTAGAATTCATCTAACTTAGGACTTAAGTATATATGTGGAAAGAACTCCTTAACTTGACATTCTTGTCAAGTCAAGTTTTGTACGTGTTTTAGGAGAGCTTGTGTTGCAAAGATTTGCTTGTAAGTGATGGTTTAGTCATTGAGTAAAGCCTTGTGTTCTTCTACATGTTTACACTCTTTGATTCTCTATATGAGGAGTGAAAGACGCTTGACTTACAGAGAATAATACAACTTTAAGTCACTTGACAATAATGTCCTCTTTTCTTGTTTTTACTTTATTTTGAATTTAGAAGCATTTTAAAACTTAAAAAAGGTACTTAGATAGTGAAATACATAGATAGATTGCAAGTTGAAGTATAGAAATGCTAAAATTTATGCCCAAATTAGATAATTTTTATAATTTTTAGACTAGTTTTTGTAAATAGATCCAAGCTCTCAGCAATCAATTACAACCAACCTGCTGGAGAATAATTTCATCCATCCAAAAAAATTTATCTACAAACTTTCATCCATAAAATTTTCATCTATAATCTACATCCATAGTCTTCATCTATGGTCTTCATCCATAATGAGTTTCATCCATGATTAAATAAAAAAAAAACTTTAAAATTTTATTTTAAGGACAATTTAGTTTGAATTTGAGCAAAAATTATATCTATTTTGTGTGAAATTTTACAAAGAATTCAATGGTGCTAGTGGTTTTGTATTAAAAATTTGATTTCAGATCTAAATGGCTATTTTCAATCTGTTGAATAGTATTTTTTAATACTAAATTTTTTTACATTTCTATAATTTAAAAAATATATATATTGGGATGTATTTTATTCCCATTAATGCAATTTGCACTGCTATTGTGATGGCATGTTAGTGCAATTCTTTAAAACATTGCACATTTTTACAACTTTGTGACTATCTACCACATACATGTGCTAGTGGCTTTAATTCATAATAATTGAATTTTGTAATTTGTTATGTGGAGAAGAAGATTCTAGCTTTGATTTTTTTATCTTTTGTTTTTGAATATCTTCCCTTCTGGCAAACATTGTTGTTGAAAATTGTTAATGTTGCTTTGTTTTATATTATATTTAATTTTAAATATTATAGACAAATCATGAAAATAAGGTCCGGGTGATGATTGGCGAGATTCATATATGTACACCATGTGGGTAGTGCTTGTTGCTTCTTAGTGGTGGATGCAAGTATAAGTTGCTCTTAGCCTTAAATAGTTGCAGGTTTTATTTTTTCTAGTGGAATTTACAATGCACACAAGGAATTGATATTATCAATTTTTAATACTAGATTACTTAGAAGGTGCTCACAGCAAAGATTTTGAACCAATATTGGATACTAACAAGACTTGTGAGCTTATTTTAGCATTAAATATTAATAATAAAATTTGAATTTGGAATGTGGACACATTTAATGAGATGGATGAGGATACTTGCAGATAGTACAAGATTACTTCTCAAGGAGCATTGGTGGTATTTCATTGTCAAATTGGAAGTTGAGATTTTAGACTTTGATGAAGTAGAAGCATTGATGGTTTCCCACTTTCAATCAGTGGTATGTTTTTAAATTATTGCTACAAAACTTAGACCATAAGATTCTTTAGATATATGAAAGATGGACAAAAGAATATGCTTATAAATTGTGTAAAATAAAGCAATATTAAAAAGCTTGGATTGACCTTATCTTAGTACTAAAAGAAGATGTGGTTGCAAAGTTGGCATATATGGCAAAACTTAAAGAGTTGTTGAAAGATGAAGGTGAATCTTCATTTAGCAATTTCAAAAAGAAAGTTGCAACATTTGACATAGTATTTGATAATAGTATGCTAGTCACATTGTCGTGAATGGCATTAGCCATGCAAGCAACATTGGCAATAGTTGGAGCGCTACCAACATTTGAACCACTTTCACTTCTCATTATTTATTTTGAAGTAAAGTATGGAAGATTTAGGCAGGATTAAATATAATACATCTAAGATTTTTATTGTTGTATTATGTAAAAATTAGCCTAAAAATGCACTTGGCATTTGGCTATGAAAGGATTTGATATTATATTAAATTTTTTGGATATAAAATCCAAAAAAATATATATATAAGGTATTTAAAAATATTTTATTTACAATCTTAAACAATCTAAAAAAGCTTCCAATTATGTTGAGTATATTTTTAAACCTTAAAAAATCTTAAATATATCTTATTATGCTCTAATTAATTCCAAATAGATTTTAATCAATCTTTAATAATCCTAATTAAATTCTAAAGAAATCCTAAGTAATCAAAAAAATCCTAAAAAAAATTATTAAAAAACTTTAAAAAAATCCTAATAAAATCCTAGTCAATCTTAAAAGAATCTTAAATGAATCCTATTTAAATCTTAATCAATTTTATCTAAATATAATCAAATCTTAATTAAATTTTAATAAATCCAAACCAAATTCTAATAAAAACTTTAAAAAATCCTTAAAAAATTCTAATAAAATCCTAATCAGATCCTAATAAAATTCAAGTCAATCTAAATCAAATTCCAATCAGATCTTAATTGAATCCCAACCAATCTTAATAAAATTTTGTAGCAAATTTAAAACCTTAAGAATTAATAAATTAATTATTGATCTTGATTCAAAATTTTTATACTTTTCAATCTACTAGTTAAAAATAAGCATATAAACTTTTAAAAAAATTAAACTTATAGATTAGAAGAAAAAGCTCATAATTTGCTTAGATGTTGGCTGTCCTCTTTCTTCAACCTTGGTATTAATCTTATAATGTCAATAAATCTTTTTTATACTATTTACTTATTTTAAATATTTTTATAAATTTTAAAAACTAAGTCAACTATTAGCTCACAAAAATCATTTTAATCCAACCAATAGATTGTTCAAAATCACAAAAACCCTCATTGACCTTCAAAATTCAATTTTCAAGATCCTAATCTACTTAAATTTTAATAATCTTTGATCTAACCATCTGATTAAGCTCAAATTTATAATACACATCTAACTTAGCTATATTCTAAAATCTAATAAATTTTACTTATAGATCTATTAAAAAGCTCAAAAAAATTTCTAAAATGTAAATCCACTTTATTTTTCAAAAATCAAAATCATCCATATAGAACCTTAACTTTGCTCAGCTCTCACAAAATCATTACAAATTCAAATCCCTCAAGACTAATGCTTATAAAAATTTCTTCTACTTTTTTTTTTCTAATTCTACTTTCAATCAAATAAAAAATTCTATATTTACCTTGGATGTGCTATTTTATGCCTTAGAATCTAGTGTCAACATTAATTCACAAGTGGTCCTCTCCGAGTATCAATTTAAGATTTTTATAAGTAATTTTTATTAAAAGCTATTCTTTATTTTTAATTAGAGATGTCTAAAATATATTTTTTTTGCTAATCTATTTTATTTTGTCTTGTTTATGGTATTAAAAAGTAATTAGAAGTTTTTTTTATAAAAAAATAATTTTAATATTAAATAATTTTATTACCTCCTTATTTATTATCTTTATTTTTTAAAAATAATTTGTTACTATATTTTCAATTAAACTCTTCTATAAATATATATATATATATATATATATATATTCTTTCATCTAATATTAATATTATAATCTAATACCGCTATAAGAAGGATGATTCACCATGTACTATGTAAAAAAGATTGACATGATTTGATATGGAGTCTAAGAGTATTTTTGTAGAGAGCTAGCTTGTTAAGATATTTTTATCTAAAATTGACAAACAACTCATAGATTTGGCTATTCTAAGGATCATTCTTAATTATGATGGTAAGACAATATTAACTCAAGCATTTGTTGAGATTGAAAAGTACAATAGAGCACTTTGTCAACATAATACCATTATTATGGTATAATAGATGACTGATGTAGTAAAGCCAAAGAAGGTAGTTATTGCCATTAGTAGCTAGGTAAAAACTTAGCTTAAAAAGCCCTTATTTTATTAAAATTGTAGTGAAGCTAGCTACATAAAGAAAGATTCAAATTACAATAAAAATAAGGATAAGAACCAAAGTATAGAGAAGTTGAAGCCAAAGACAAAGGTGGTTATAGATATTAAAAAACTTAACCACTATGAAAACCATTGCTTTATTTTGCAATTAGAGTATTGGCCTCTAAAAAAAAAAAAAAAAAAAAAAAAAAAAATCCTTAGAAGCTAAGATTGTTGAGCTTAAAATACGCGTCAATATTGTAGTTTCATTGAATCAAGTATCAAAGTCCAAGTTATCTTTCCAAGATTCTAGATCTGATAATTTAGAAATATATTTATTTGGTGCTTATGAAAAGATAGGAGCAGCATTAGCTATATGGCCTATGACATCTGTTAAGGCATCCATACTACCCATTGATACACTCCAAGATACCCAATATACTTGACATAATGGATTATCAATACAAATCGGTCAATCATAGTTGCTACTATCTTATAAATTAATGGATATTAATTTTTTAGTTGGATCCTCTATTTTAATCTCAATATAAGATAGAAGTGTGGCTATTAAAGATATAACATATACTTTGGCTCACAAAGTGTTACAAATATCTAATTTTTCTATTATTGAGATTATACATCTAGATTTTAAGCTATTGAGAGTTTTTCATTTAATAGGGAAGATATTAGAAGATAAGGTGCTATTTTCATCTTTAGATGGAGCTCAAGCAACCATTCATTCTCATACTGAAGAAAAATTGGCTAAATTATAGACCAAACTTGCTAAAGAAGCCATTGGAATATTTGATGAAGGTATATTTGAAAGATCAAAATTTAGGCTAGCATTTTATACATCTTTGGCTACAAGCATAGCTTATTTGTTTAAAGTGGTAGCTAGATTAAGGAGGCTTGAATTAAACTAAGTTGCTTTGAGGGTGATGGAAGAAAGAAACTTATTTGTTGCAATAGCTATGGCTATGTTAGTTGAAATATTATTTAGTTATATAATGTTGGCATTAATTTGCTTGGTGGTTCAATTTTATTAAAAGAGACCCTTGTATTCATAACTAATTCATTGGAACAATACAATGTCATATTGTAATTTGGCTACTATGTGAAAATATTATATATATAATTAATATATAATTTATTATACAACTAAGTGAGAGTTATATCAGTGGATTTTTATTGATTTCAAAATATAGCTAGATTATTAGGTTAAAAGGAATCCATTTTAAAAGGCTATTATTGAATTGAATTGAATTTAATTGAATTTAATTTTTTTTGATAGTGAATTTGAAGTTGATTTTATATTGATAATAACTTTTATATTTTGAGTCACCTTTGTTAGACATTGGTGACCCTTGAGATCTTGTTTACTTCTTTTATTTGGTGTTTAGAATACATATTATATAAATCTTATTAAAAAAAAGGATTGAAAAGGGATTTTTAATGTAAAAAAGAGTAGTAAGACCATCTATGTAGATGAATGGAGATGGATGACAAAAGCCTCTATTTCTATTGGCCAAAAGTCATATCCAATGGACTTTAAGGAGGTTGCTTGAAGCCTTATTAGATACTAGGATTTGTTTTTTGAAAACATTCAAACATCAAAGGCTAAGGTCAGCAAGTTTAGATTTTTGGCTATAGTTTCTATACAAAAATTGTGTAATTTGGATTTTTTATAAAAGAGATATAAGTGCCTAAAGTTAAGGTATCAAAATTGTATCTACTATCATTCTTTTGGATATAAATTGCACATATAAAAAGAAATAGAGGATCCGCAACTAGGATTGAAAAGATCACTTTTTTGGCTATACTTTTTATATATAATTTAATGAAATTTAAGCTGGAATAAAAGAAATATTGAGAGTTGAAGCCAATGCTTATAATCTAAAGATAGTAAATAATCCTACTTAATTAGTAATTATATTTTGAGCCATATTTTAGATAATTTGATAAATTTTTGGCTCAAAATTTTTAAAAGTATATATTTTCATATTATAAAACTATATACAAAAATTTTATAGCAATAAGATTTTGGATTTGTGAGATATGAAGAAAATAGTGCTTAGGTGTCTATAAACTAGGTTTTTAAGTACTTACTAGGGTTTTTGAGATATTAGATGATTAGAAATAAATCTATAGTTGAATTTTTTTGTGGTGCAGCTTAAAAGTATTTCCTACACTTTAAAAAAATTTGATAAAACCTAAATGGTTGCATCAAGAGTTATTAAACTTTAAAGTTAAAGAAGAGATAAATCCTTGTAGGTGATTAAACTATTGATGGTTTTTGTTACAATTTGAGCCTTTCATACAAATTAAACAGATTTTTTAAGAGCCAAGACTTTATAAAGGTGGAAAAATGGATATATAGAGTTATAATAAAATTTTGATATAAAGATGGAATTTTAAAAGGAGATTATGGATTTTTCTTGAAAGTTATTAATAATCTAGCTTATCAATAATTAATTAGTTGTGATTAAGTTCCTAATGTATTCCCAGATTGAAGATCATGCCACTTGATACTAACATGTATCAACAGTTTCCATGTATATTTCTTGATGTGAGGTGTATAACTAAATAAGATTAAATATTTATATTGGATTTGGATTATTGTTGGTCTTTGAATTTTTTTGGACTACTTATTATCACTCCATATAGAATTAAATATGTATTAGTAGTAATAAAGTATTTTAGCAAGTAGATTGATTTTATGGATTTATTATAAAATTCTTCAAAGTTGGTAGCTATAGCTTTCTTAGATTATATTTTAGTACAATTTAGAATACCAACTAAAGTATTGACTAATCAAGGAAAGAAATTTCTTCAATCTTTTAAAGATTTGTGTATCAAAGTACTTATAAATTATTACACTATCTTAAAAGATCATCCAAAGATAAATAGCTTGGCTAAATAGGTTGTTGTCACAGACATAAGATTTATTCTAATAATTATCTAGGTAATATGGATTGGTAGAAGTAAGTAAAAATAGGTTCATTTGTTAATATCTTATAAAATAGTTTTTTAGAAGCTTCATAGACACGATTTTATCTTTATGCATGTCTTTAGATGATTAATAGGTTAGAAACTTGGCCAATAAATTAGCCATGTGTCACACATGTTGATAGCTTGTAGAAAAAGTTAAGTAAGTGACATATATATAAGAAACTTGTCTTGTAAGTTTGACACATGTCTTGTAAATTGGACATGTCTTGGAGGTCCTATAAAACATTGCCGCATAGCTCTTAGGTAGATAGTATATATAGAAATAAGAATGAAGCCTTCTTTATTCTTGTCAATGCCTTTTTTTATTTTTAGTCTTATTTTTAAAATCTTTAATCTTCTTATCTTTGATAATAGCTATTTCAGTTTTAATATTATTCCATCTTTGAGTAATTTTCTATTCTTTTGAGTGATACAAAAGTATATTGATATTTTGTTCCTTTATGATTCATGTCCTTGACAATTTGGCAATAGTGAAGACTCATTATTCTTGTTTTGTGTTTAAGAAGTGAGTGAATTATTCCACTTCTATTATTGCATTTGAAGGTTGCGGACTATCCACCTTTAAATTAATATTTTTTTCTTTCTATTCTTAATTTTTTCCTTGAAAGAAAGTAAATTATCCTTCTTTATAGAAATTTTTTATTTGATATTAGAGGTTGTGGATTACCCTCCTCTAATTTGAATTGTGGAATTATTAAGTTATCTAAGATGGAAGGAAAGATCATGGATGCTACACTTAATAGAAGTGAGAATAGATTTACAATCATTGCAGATTTTCAGGAGCTTATGAACACTCTTAGAATAGAAATTTTATAAATTACTAATACCAATCATAGAAGCACTATTCCTACGTCTATGGAAGAAGTCCAAAGCCTATGGCAAGAAGTTGTACAATTGAAAGAAGCAAGTAAATTAGCCTCACAATCAAATCCAAGAAGTCTTGCTTCTACAAGCTTAAAAGAGGCATAGATTAGTATACTTAAGAAGTTTAATGGAATAAGATCAAAATTTCAAAGATTTTTGTAATTAGTGAAGTTATATCTAAGATTATATCTTTTCCAATATTCTAATGGATTTATTCAAGTTGGATTCATAAATGCACTTCTATCTGGAAGTGTTCTTTCTTGATTTACACTTTTGATGGAAAAAGATTCACAACTTCTTTATGATTTGAATTCATTCCTTAAAGTGTTTACGGCCACATTTAAAAAAAGTGATCAAGAGAAGATAATAGAGACCAAATTCTTATATTTATAATAAGAATTACAATGTCGTGTAGTGATACGACCATTAGGTGAAAGAGAGAGGAAATAACTATAATATATTTGAGCTCAAATAGAAATATTTGAGCAAAAATATCTTAAAATTATAGATAATAGAGAAAAAAATAAAAAAAGATTAAAATGCTAATGCTACCTTTTTATACTAGAGATTTTCAATTTCTTTGTATGGCTATAAATAAGGCAAAATAAAATATATTAGAAAAATAAATAATAAAAAAATTAAAGAAAGAATTAAGAATAGATTTTAAAAAAAATTATCTCAAAAATCTCAAAATAGATATCCAGAGAAGACTGGTTACTACTTAAATACCTATTGTGGGTTGAGAGTTCTTTGGTAGATTGGAAGGTGGGATCAGAGAGCAAACTAGAGGGTCTTTTTTTGAGCATTGATTGGAAGTGATTTGAATTCGTAACAACTGTATAAGGGCTTTACAAAGTCAGGGTTGATTTTGGTGACTTTGATTTTTGTGAAATATATTGGAATTTATATTTTTGAGCATTTAGTGAGATTAGTTATAGATCTATGGATAAGATTCTATAGGTTGGTGCATATGGTTGTGCTTGTAAGGTGCTATGAATTTGAAATTGATCTAATAGTTTGATCAAAGATTATTGAAGTTTATGTGGGTTGGATGTCAAAAATTGGGAATTGAGGGTCATTTAGGTTTTCTGAGATTTCTAGCAATCTACCAATTGGATTGGAATGAATTGTGTATATGTGTAAAAGACTTAATTTCCTACATGCATGTGAAATTTGGAAGCAATTTAACAATATAAAAAGGAGATATTGGCACTAGATAATTGGCATTAAGGTTAGATAAGGAGGCCGGCCGACACTTGATTGAATTTTTGGATTGAATTTCTTGCCGGTAAATTTGATCCTCTTCAAATTTCATGTCCTTGCTGCTAACTTAGTTTTTAAGAGGTGTGTAAATTTTTTAGCAAGATCAATGGTTTAGTCAATAATATTGAGATTCTAAATTATCCTAAGGTTGAAATAAGTTAGTTTAGGGTTTGTTTTAAGATTTGTTAGGATTTAGTTTAGGATTTGGCTAGGATTTGGTTAGAATTTAGATTAGGATTTGTTTTAGAGGTTGTTAGGATTTGATCAGGATTGATTAGGATTTAGTTAGAATTTATTTTAAGATTTGTTAGGATTTGACTAAGATTGACTAGGATTTAGTGAGGGTTTGTTTTAGGATTTGTAAGGATTTGACCAAGGTTGATTAGGATATAGTTAGGATTTATTTTAGAATTTGTTTAGGTTTGACAAGGATTAACTAGGATTTAATTAAGGTTTGATTAAGGATTATTTAGAGATTAATTAAAGAGGTTAAGACTAGTTATTACTTTTTCCTTTTATCTTCTATAGCCAAGTGCCTAGAGCATTTTTGAGCAAGACTTCACAACATACGACAACGGTTAGCTACAATATATACTGCTAAATTCCAAAACTTTTCTTGCCATGTAGAATAAAATGACAAAGCCTTAATTAATGAATTTTATTATAGATTGAAGGATAATGTCAAAGATTTGTTCTTAACAATGCCAAAAGTAAACTCCTTAAAATAATTTATTGCTCAAGCCATTGCATGCAACAATCAATTATTCAAAAGACGCCAGAAATATATAGTTGATTAGAGAAGAATAAGTCAATTAATGACAATAATTCCTAAGTTTCAAAATATTATTTGATTAAACCAAAGATAATACAAATTAATGCGGTACATTTTAAACTTCTCACCAAATAAAAAAAGACTCGACGTTATCAAGAGAATTTGTACTTGTATTATAAAGAAGCTAAGTACACTATTCAATATTGTCCAAAGAAGCAATATTATTGTGTAAGATGATCTTCAATCTGAAAATATACTAGATATCTAATTGTAAAAAATTTATTTATGACTTATTGATAAGACTCTAATAAGTAATTTTTCTTTAATAAAAAAAATTATAATACAAAAATATTATTAAAAAAAAATTATATTGATAAAATCCTCTTATATTTAAATAGGTTTATATATAATGTCTTTTTATAGTATATAGAAGATCCTCAAACTATTTTTATTATAAATTCTCAATTAACCAATTGGTGACAAGTTAGATTGTCAATAACTTTTAAATCCATAATCTCCTTTCAAAACTCCATCTTTATATCAAAGTTTTATTATAACTCCAAATATCTATTTTTTCCACCTCTATAAAGTCTTGGCTCTTAAAAAAATCCCTTTAATTTCTACAAAAGGCTCAAATTGCAACAAAAACCTTCAATAGCTTATTCACCTACAAAGATTTATTTATTTCTAAATTTTAGAATTCAATAACTCTTAATTCAATTATTCAATTTCTAAAAAAAATTCAAAATATAGATAATATTCTTAAACTTTAGTATAAAAAAAAATCAACTATAGATTCACTTCTAATTGTCCAATATCTTAAAAATCCTAGCAAGTGCTTAAAACCTTAGTTTATAGACACCTAAGCACTATTTTTTTTATATCTCACAAATCCAAAATTCTAATGCCACAAAATTTTTGTACATAATCTTATGACATGAACATATATACTTCTAAAAATTTCAAGAAAAAAACTTATTAAATTATCTAAGATATAACTCAAAACATAACCACTAGTTAAGTAGGGTCACTTACTACCCTTTACTTACAAGCAATAAATTCAACTTCTAATATCTCCTTTATCCCAACTTAGATTTTATTAAGCCATATACAAAACATATTTAAATTTTCAAGTCCAGTCACTAATCTTCTATTGATTTTTGTACGTGCAAGTTATACCCAAAAGAATGACAATTGGACCAATTTTGACACCTTAACTTTGAGTGCCTATATTTCCTTCATAAAAAATCTAAATCACACAAATTTTGCACCAAAATCATAGCCAAAAATCTAAACTTGCTGACCTTAGCCTCTGATGTTTGAATGTTTTCAAAAAATAAACCTTAATTCCTAATAAGACCTTAGATAGCCTCCTTAAAGCCCATTCGGCATGACTTTTGACCAATAGGAATATAGACTTCTATCATCCATCTCCATTCATCCACATGGATGGCTTAATTATTCTTTTTCATATTAAAAATCTCTTTTCAAGCTTTTTTTTAATAAGATTTATATAATATGTATTTTAAATATCAAATAAAATAAATAAATAAGATCTCAAGGATCACCAATGTCTAACAAAGATGACTCAAGATATATAAAAGTTATTATCAATATAAATACAACTTCAAAATTATAATTTATATATATATATATATATATATATATATATATATATATATATATAAACTTCAATAATAGCCTTTTTAAAGAAATTCTTTATAAATTAATAACTTAAATTTATTTTATAATAAATAAAAATCCACTGATATGGCTCTCATTTAGCTATGTAGTAAATTACATATTAAATATTTGTACAATATTTTCACATAGTAGCCAAATCACATTACAATAACACAATTACAAAATGAAGAATATGGTCACTAAAGAAGATAATATGTTAGAAAATAAGTTTCTCTAGCTACAATAGTAACCATGCAATTGGAAATATATGCAACACCTTGTAAAGGTCCTATTTTTTGCTCAAATCTTTCATCTTATTTTATAATAGATGTATTTTTAGGATCTAAAAATTACAAAGTCTTTGCCTTATTAAATTTAAGAGCCTCAGCTTATTTCATAAACAAAGACTGTGTCAAAAAATAAGAAATATCTCTAATCAAGAAAATTGAATCTATACATGTAGAAGTCAAAGATAATTATTTGTTGTCTTTTAGTAATATTATCCATGAAATTATTCCTTTAGATGAGTAAGTAAAGGACATAATAGCGTAATAATATTTAATATAATTAGATCTCTTTCCAATTTAGTAATTTTAGAATTATTATAATTAAAAAAATATAATCTTCAAATAGATTAGATTTTTTGTAACCTTGACTTTTTTCATAATTTAATTGAAAAACTTATTAGTCAAATAGACATATATAAGTCATCAAAATTTTTATTGATAGGTATTAAAACTTTCATACATGCGACAAAAAAAGGATCATCTTTTGTTATATATACCACATCCATTTTTTATGCTAAATAGACTACAAATAGTATTCCTAACTAATATTAAGATTTTTAAGATGTTTTTTTAAAAAAAATATATAAATATTCTTTTAGAGCATTGATCTTATAATTATTCAATCGATCTTTGAAAGAGAGCTCAACCACTACTTGGACCAATCTATAATTTATCACAAATTGAGTTGGCTACATTAAAAGAATATATGGATGAGAACTTGGCTAAAAACTTCATATGCCACTCAAAGTCTCTAGTAGGAGCTCCTATCTTATTTGAGAAGAAAAAAGATGGATCATTATAAATGTGTATAGATTATCAAGGATTTAACAAGATTACCATCAAGAATAGATATCTTTTACCTTAGATTTCAGGACTTCTTAATCAACTCAATCAAGCAAAGATCTACACAAAAATAGATTTGTAAGGAATATATAATTTGGTCTCCATTAAAGAAGGTGATAAATAAAAGATCATATTTTGAATTAGGTATGGATATTTCGAATATAATGTCATACCTTTTAGACTTAAAAATGCACTAGTTACTTTTTAATATTTTATAAATGATACTTTTTGTGAGTTTCTTGATGATTTAATTGTTTGTTATTTAAACAACATTATGATTTATTCTAAGAATACAAAAGAATATGAACTTCATGTTTGCTATATGTTATAAAAACTTAAAGATATAAGATTATATATCAAGATAGAAAAGTGTGTATTTCACACTATTCAAGTTGATTTTTTAGAATATATTATTTTAAATAACA
The DNA here is from genome assembly GCA_036785485.1 of Physcomitrellopsis africana. Classification (NCBI taxonomy): domain Eukaryota; kingdom Viridiplantae; phylum Streptophyta; class Bryopsida; order Funariales; family Funariaceae; genus Physcomitrellopsis; species Physcomitrellopsis africana. Next base: position 146,836 of record JAWRVF010000322.1, read on the forward strand.
ATCTAATGATGGATCCTAAGAAAGTTTAGACAATTATGGATTGGAGAATTCTAAAAATAATAAGAAATGTGCAATATTTTTGAAAATTTGCTAATTACTATCGAATTTTTATTAAGAATTTTTTTTAAGTTGCAGCTCTATTAACATGCTTAACTTATTAAAAAAATTCAAGTAGAATAAGGAAGCAGAAAAACTCAAGCATCATTTGAAACTTTGAAGATAGCTTTTATTTTTGTACCAATCTTAAAAGCTATATATCTTATATCGCAACAACTTCTTCAAAGCATTTTTATAAAAAGAGATACATTAGATTTTGCCTTGAATATAATATTATTATAAATGGAAGCAGATGACAAACTTCATCCAATAGCTTTTTATTCAAAAAAAATTTCAAAAGCCAATGTTGTATTGTAACACATTTAGGTGGTGAAAATATAAATAAGAATGATTTTTTAATTAATATTCAATCATCTTAATTCAATAGGAATTCAAGATACTTAAGAAAGATTTTATGAAAGCCTCTTAGATTATTTTCTTGTCTTAATAGCTAATAGAGCGGGGGTCACCGTTTCCACATCCGCTCTCTACTCGCATTCAACAGAAATTGGGTATGAGAGTGAGTAAGTACGTATGGGCGTGTGTGTGGACACTGATCGCGACCCACAGCTGCTGAACCAATCCATTAGCATCGCCACCAGGAGCCGCAGCAGCAGCAGCGGCGACAAACAATGAGGGAGGGAAAATTCCGGCACTAGCCATGTTCCCTACGACGCGCCTAATTTTGGAGGCTTGGAAGGCAAGATTCCGAGGCTGGGGCCCGATCGTATCAAACGCCCTCGATATCGGGGCATCGCTCTACAGACACTACAGCCACTAAAAATGTCCAACTCTCAGAAATCATATAATACTGATTCGGGGAAACCAAACCCCGGCGATTCCTACTGGAAAGAGCTCCAGCCTGCCTCGCATCGTCATTCTCTCGACGGCATGGATTCTACCACGTGCGACGTTGCGGCATCCGACGGCGGGCATGCGGAAGGCGTGGCGGTCTCCTGGGCGGGGAATGCGGGCGAAATAAAATGGGTTACGGGACATCGTCGTCCTTCTCGCCGAACGATTGAGTGTGAGAACGCTTCGTGCACTGGAATTGCTAGAGTCAACAGAACGAATATACTGGGACCCAGTGACCGAGAAGCTGGGAGAGGGATGCATGCTTGGTCGCGATCCGCTCTGACTGACGGACGGGAGGCATTTATACCGCACGCGCGGAAGCCGAGCTGGGGCGCAAAGTTGACAATGGATAAACAAAAAATACAATATTGTTTCTTTCGGCAATATTAGAAGGCAGGATAGTTGTTCTTTCATATCTTTTCTTTAATCTATTGGCACAAGTGGGCCACTGTCATTTCAACATAGTTTCTTATCCCTGATAATGATATCATTGAGGCGGAGCTACGGAGATGGTTGATGAAATAGGGGTTCTAGACTGATCACACACACACACACACACAAACACCCATAAAAACATATATATAAATATATATATACATATATATACGTGTGTGTGTGTGTGGGTTTATGTGGGTGAGAGTATTTGTGTAATTTCAGCCGTTGGTGCAATTTCTTGGAGTTAAACTAAAACGGTGATTAAAACTTTCGTACTTTAAATGGTTGAGCAGAAATTTGTCCGCAAGTGGAATAAATAAATGGAATGAAGTTTCCGAAAACAAAGCGTTCTTATTATAGCTGATCAAATGCCACTTAGTCACCCACTATAAGTTGCCCATTGGCCAGCGCGTCTCAAGAAACCCTCGAATGGCGTCGATCTATATTGGGTGGAAAGCGTGTTGAAATGGAAGCGGGGGAGGCGGGGATGGGGAGATATACGTGTTACATCACCGTGTGGTGATTTGCTAATTGAGTTCTGCGCTTACTAATTCACTTCAAGGGTAAACGGTTGCTGCGGTCACCATGACGCGGAAATCTGTAAACATGGAGCAGCCAGAGTGTCATGATGAGTATCTATGGGCTAGAAAGCCGACGGGCAGTGGGCTGTCCTCGATCTGGGCCCGCGGAGAGGGGAGAAAGTGGGGAAAAGGACACCATGCGGCGACGGGGGATCATTGCTGCCATTTTCAATCGCGGGGCTCCTCGATTGCTCAGCAGAGATTGTGCAGATTCGAGTGAACAGTGAGTGGTAGAATCACGAGATGATGTGGGTGGTGATGGAGGCCTGGTATTGGGGGGAGTGTGATGGATTCTGCGCCGAAGATGATAATCCAGTGAATCGGGACGGTTCGATGAGTGGCGGGAAGTGGTCGATTCCCCTCACTCTAACTGCTAATTTAGTTTAGCCGTGGATTAACTAGACAAGAATTTGTCTTGTGGCTACCAAGCCTCGAGGGAACCAAAGCAATCGCATGCGCTAGAGCGCGGGCATGGCCTGTCCAAAGTCATCGGATAAAGAGGGGACCTTCACTTGGCCAACCCTTTTGACCAACGCAGCGGAGTTTCAGCATCCCACTTGCCCTCTTTGTGCCACTTCCTCTTGTGATTTAATGATATTTGTGGGTTGTGTTGTCTGGGGCTCTGCCGAGCCAATCCTGGTGCCATCATTGATGCTCCTCCAGGGTCCTAATTATTATTTGAGGTCAATCACATGAGTGGTCGGAATCCTTTATTTTTGCCCCGCATTGCATCCATGGGGTAGATATTCTTCTCTGCAGTGCCGTAACTGGGTTCCGTGCATTCATCAAAATATTACCTCCAGGTTGGAGCATGGGCGTCTCTACCTATGAGATTTAAATTAGTGCTGAGCTGACTCGACTGTGGTTTTGAGTGAGTGGAGGAGTGGGAAACAATATAAAGAAAAATAGAACCGAAAACAGAAGGGGGGTGCTGAGGTGGCTGGAGCCGAAGTGTATGGCGAGGCCGGTCCAAGATATGCACAGCGCGGCATTGCGTGCATCATGGTTGGTCAAGTGTGCGGCAGGCTGCTTTCGGACAGGCACTGTAGGCCGGCGGACCCAAACGAGTGCTGTGGAAAAAGGATAGCTGACTTGTCTTCTGCTTGTCTTGCTAGCACTGCTGTGGCAACAGTAGTGTGTGTATCAATTTGAATTACCGTAAGTGGGTGTGAATTTGTGGGTTGTTTCACAACGGCGGTTGATGCCAATCAATTCTCTCTGCTCTAACGGCTTTTGATCGATCTTGCCCATCAGGAACTTAACCGGATCACTGCAAATAGTGGGGACGAATAACACGTTCAAGACCATCGACGCATCTTCACTAAGCCGACTTGAAGCGAAGTGGTCGGATTGAATGTCTGGAAGAGGATATTATAGAAGTCAACCGCCCAGTACCTATTGTCCAGCTGATCCAAATTTGCGAGGACATGGAAACTGATAAGACCTTACATTTTCTCTTCAACGTGCTACGCAGTGAGATCCTTGCGGCGTGTCTTGGCTGTACTATCTTGAATCGACTGCCTCCCGTATCGACAAGTTAAGGCATCAAAAGTAGAATCACGTGCGAAGGCAGCATGTGCTATCAAAGGGGAGACAGGAATATTGCCAGACGTGCACACAAGCAGGACAAGGAAGTATAAAAGAATGGATCCAAGTATAGAACCCTAAAATGAGGATATACACTCAGGAATCAGCATGTGAAGGTTCACTAAGGATATGCAGATCATGAATGACAAAGAATGTTGAAGGAGGCGAAGAAATGGTCTTAGATAGCGGAAATTTTACAAGCGAGCTCCTTAAAGCTCCTCTGGACGAAGAGGCTCCTACGAAATTGAGGCAACTCGTCTGGCTATTCCCATACACCAGGAGTACTATCTAGATACACTACATTATGTTCCTGGAGCCCCCGTCCCCGAGGTACCTTCAGTATTTATTCCAATTCCACAAGAGAAAAGCCTCGGAGTCGGACGCAGCGAAAAAAGCTAGAAACAGATTGCCCCAATTACTTTGCAAAACTGATGAAGGCGAATTGGGTGGGTCTAGAGAACCGGAAGAAGAACCAGGGGGGATGGAGAGAGTGAAGAAGATGTCTACAGCTATACCTTGCGGAACCTGTACAGATCGACGGACCTAACGGTGGTTGTTGATCTTCCTGCAAACACGTAACTGGGAATGGTGGAGCTTCTATGTGGATCGGAGGACATTAAGAGAATATATACAGATTCTCTGAAGAGGAGAGTGAAGATCTAAAAGGATCTATATACAAAGAAGAATCTGCTTTTGCCGTCTTGCTGCAGTAGCTCCGAAAACCATCGTCGTCGTCGTGACAAAAATAGAATCACCTTTTGTAGAGAGACACCAGAACTTCAGTGGTGCCGTTGTGTATAATCTGTTTCGACCAAAACTGTGACGGGACTGTGACGTCTGTTCAAACAGTTCGCTCATTGCTGCGCCGGCATGGCATGGACATTGCCGTTACTCATACCGCCGACGCCGTTGCTCAGGTTCATACCATTCACCCCATTCATACCGTTTACCCCGCCCTGAGAGCCTCCAGAGCCCGCATTCGGCATTCGCTTCCGCTTCTTCTTCTCGTAGGCGATCCCTCTCGCTTTAGCCTGCATCTCGCGTACCTCGCGCAAATACAGACGCACTTGGCGTGTTCCGAACGGGTTACTCTCAGGTTTTCCCCCATTTTCCTCGAACGCTGCACGTAGTCTACCGATGAGCGCATCGAGGGAGCCCCAAGCTTGCCGCAGCGGGCATGGACAGGGGTGCGGGGGGTGCGGCAACCCAAAGAAAGGACAGGACGGGACATGTACCTTCGTCTTGCCGAATTGGTCGAGGTAGTGCACGAACTCTAACACATGGACCCCTGTGCACCGTGCCAGCGCCAAGGGTGGACGATGGTTGCGAAGGTACTGTCCGAAGGTGTTCCAGTCTCGCCGCTTCTGCGCCTCGTAGCGGCTCGGAGCTCGTGAATTCTGGTCGTGTTGAGCGTCTACCTGCATGCCCTGCGGGATGACGCCGTTTGGAACAAGGCCGGGTGATCCCATGAGTGTCGATGGGACCCCTCCGCCATGTGCATCCTGCAAGTTGCCTAGGGCAACTTCCCCACTCATAAGGGACTGTATCCGGCTTGCAAAATCGTGGTTTTCTCTAATTGTGACGGGCTTTGAATCCCTGTGCAGAGGACTTATGAAATGATCCTCTCGCACGAATTGAGGCTCGCCTGGCCTGCTGCAGTTCCCAGGGTGGATAGTTGACGCCGTTGGGTTCAGAATGTTCCGGAACTCGGCGTTGCGAAAGTTACTCGTCATCCAAAGATGCTGGCTCAGCGAGGAATTTCTTCTACTGAAGAATTGGGACACAACATAGCCTGTTAGTCTGACACAGTTGCTGTTGTCCGCACACGACGATGCACCGCTTAGAGCCTTTAAAACCCTGCAGAGATGCCACAGAAATTGTTGGATCCTCGCTAAACATCACTTCACCGCACAAAAGCTCTCGAAATAAAGGAACTGTGGGAAGATGGATGAAGATGTTAAACCAATAATCAGATAGTCTATTTTGGAATGGATCGGTAAGTGATAAAAGTAATAAACCCAACGGCGTCAACGGCGAAATAAAAGTAATAAACTACAGACCACTTGGAGTTGAATTGCAGTGGTGGCCTAGTGGATTCTTGTGCACTACCAATGTGAATGTGATCTACTTTGGGAGTGCGGCAGGGGCTATACGGTGCTCATAATAAAAAAAAGCTGTAAGTTGTCAATACAGATAATATTCCCCGTTTCCAGAACACAGTCGAAACTTAAATGGCAACGAAGTGGTCCGAATAACTATGTGATCGCTCCCAAAGAAGTCGACCTTCCCAACTGCTTTGGTAGACGAAATGCGGCGCATTGCCCAAACCCAACAATTTGACACCCTGTTTTGTAGGGAGGTTCACCTATAGGTCCGATCTTCTGATGCATGGTCATTACGATGCTTCAAAGTTTAAATTCATAGGCGTGGTCATGTCGAATTCTGGAGTTGTTCAAATCGACTGATAGCCCATGAATCATGAAGACACTCCAGGAGCTCTTGGACTCACCAAAATGCCCGTCAAACGCTTTACCAGTGGACACAAGGATCTGCGGTCTTTGTTAACCTTGTCGGTAAACTGCAAAACATGCGTCGAGACTGTCAGTTGCGGCTGAAACATCACCGAGGAGAGAGACGATAACCACAAATATTTTTCCTCCTACCGACGAGGGCCATTGACTAAGGCAGCACGAGTCGAAATAACGTATACGAACTTTCCGGAAGACCTACGCGTTGTGTAGGATTAGAAGCACAGAAGAACAGCTACTCCATCGTATGCCACTCAGAAGTGAGTGGAGGATCAAGCTAAAGACTCGCCTAGAAACACCAGCTGTGAATGCGGAACATGTTAACACACTCCGCACCTCAACGAAACCGTTCTATGTCGACAAACTTCCAAAGCTCATTTCAGAGGGACCTTGGATCATGATACTTGTCATCATACACACCTAAAGCCACTTCAAATACTGCAGCTGTAACTTAACCCTGTAGAGAAACGAGGGCACAACGAAGGCGGATCATTTGAAGCAGGGACCATGCATTGAAACTGTCGCAGTGTCCCCGCACGATTACAGCTGCAACTTCCATTTCAGCTACAATTGACTGTACGAAGCGGACGTTATAGCTTAAAAGCCTTCAAATGTCTGAGTGTTACACACTAGTAACTTGAATCCCGAAATAACCACATGCTAGATTTCTCATCTTCCTGAAATTCCAATTTGCTGGAATTGGAACCCACGGTGGAAGCAGCAGAAATGGTTTCTCAAATCTCTCGTGATCCTTTTAATTTTCCTTGAAGACCTCCCGACTTCTGAATCAAGGCGCTCTAGTGGGTCACAATGAACGGCGTAGAGACGAGCCTTTCTGTCATGAGAAAGATCTGGAGGTCATCACAACGAGTACAGGGCTAACACGGGCTGGTGCTTACAGACACAAGACAGTGGAAAGGCTACCGAAGACTCGTAAATAGATTTTTGCGGCTTTTCTAAGCGTCGACCTTGTGATTGAGAGGTGCACACAGGTATGCAGCCCTCATAGTGAGACGGCAGAGAAGATACCGAGAACAATAACTACTACTCTAGTGCTTTCACGTCCGCGGCATCAGAATGAACTGAAGCACTGGCGGTGGTCAACAAGCCAACAACTGGTGAACTGCACTGCGATGTAGTGCTTGCAACCTCCAGCACAAACCATCGACACTCACCATTCACTCGTTCCTACCTCTCCAACCCAAACCCTCTGACACCCACCGATCGATCGCGACTAGCTACTAACCTTTGCTGTCAACCAGCACGCACTAGGGCGAGAAAGAGCGAAAATCAGACCACCTCTGCCGCACACCAGTATCCTAGACAACAACACGAAAGTGTTAGCTCACATCCCCATCACTGGAACGACAAAAACGTGAGAACAGACTGGAACGCCGGCTCGAAACAGATTCCTCTCCTACCTAGCATCCAGTCGTCAACCGAGATTTACATGCTTCCGCTTTTTCTGGGCTTTGGCGATCCGTTGGGCTCTCGACACGTCAAAAAGAGTTTCCGACAACGTCAGAGTTTAACACTCTCCCCGGCTCGCGCTCTTCCTTGATGGGTTAACGCTGTGGTGACCCCGAAGCTCCGATCGGGTGAAAATCTAACACTGGCCACCCTTCAGTGCACCAGCACACACTTTGCATCCATATCCCCCACCCCCAGCCGCCCTCTTCTCCCTATCTACACCTTCGAGACCGTCCCGCGAGCCCCGCTCGAATTTGTCTACTTACTGGTCGATTCTTCCGCATCAGAGTTAGCTCGCTCTCGTCCACATCGCCGCGATGGTATTTTCGGGTAAAGCCTGGTCCTGGGATGAATGGATCTATCTGCGTCGCTTCCCAAGGTCCCTCTCTCGGGGCTTCGTCCACTCTTTTCCGCCACCAGGCGAGCTGGACTTCCGGCCTAGTCACTAAAGATGGCCAAGATCTATTACAGGTGGTAAGCAGCGGGAGGGATTGTTTCCCTTGCCATATTATAATCTTGTTAGATCTTTGCAGGCCCGCTCCGCCATTCGTCCCATCCATCGCCGGACTCCGGTGCCCGCTCTACCTCCCCTCCTCCCGCTCCCTTGTGACTATTCCTTTCATGCCCCAGCCCACTCTCTGCTCCCTAGTGTTTTCTTTTTTCTTTTTTTCTTTTTTTTTGGTTCTTTTTGTTTTTTTATTTTCTCTTTATCTCCTTGACTTATTATCGATTACCCTGCAACCCTTTCACACCTTGCTTCCATTCTGCAACACTTTTGTTTGTACGTGTGCTGTATATGGATTCGTAATTCTGTGTGGCATTACCTGCGGAATGGCTGGAATTCAACACAAAAGGAGTGTTCTGTATTCGAGGGGTTTTATGTGTTTCATCTGGAAGCAAATAGAAGAAGCTAGTTGGCGAGGACGACCGACGCATGTCTCCCCATGTTTAGATTCCTGACAGCTCTTTGATGCGAATGGCGTCTTACCAGTACATAGAACTTGTGTCAAGCTAAACCTAGCAGATCTCACGCTCACCAAGTCAAGCTTCCAAGTTGCTTGATTCTTTTAACGAGTCTTTTTTCTATTGAAGCAATTAAAAAAACATAAAACGGTTTGGGTGAACCTCTTTTACTTCCATTGTCTTTTTCTGTCTAAGAGCCACTCTTAAGTAAATTTACAGTCACAGTTCCTTGTGCCCTTCCAACCTTATATTTTGTAATATATTTTTTACACACAAACTCAGGATGAACCTCAATGATTACATGATTTTTTCAAACACATGCATGTCTTTCAAACATCACACCATGCTGTGATTTGTTTATTAAGTTTGTGTAGAAGGATTTCTATTTTATGTAATGGAATAGAGACAAAATTATATATGAACCTTTTATTCTTCTTAATTTTTTCTATTTTATTTTCTCCCTCCCTTGAAACACGTCATCCAGACTCTGACGTGTAATTGAATGATAGGGTATCAGATTGGGGGGGTGGGGAGTCACAAAGAATATGCTCATTTTGGGTGATTGTGCCAACCTTTGTGCATAGTTTTCAGCTTCAAGTTTTCCACGGGGTTGTCTTGTTCCCAGAATAGAGAATCAAGCCCATCACCCCATTAAAATCATATCATAGAAAATGTACTCCAAGTATTGACCCAGAAGGTTCAGGGGTTCAAGTTTTCACAAAGACCCATTCTTAAAACAAGTAAAGAAGACCATTTTTAATGACCAAGTGCAGCCTGTAGTGGAAAGAAATCATGGGAGCGATGATTTTTTTCTTACATGCACAGAGAGATGGAGTTTACTAGAGTTGATAATAAAATACCAAAGTAAAATAATCCAAACAACAATTTAACTCTTTACTGAGTAAGAGCATGGAGTGAACAATGGGAGTTAGCTAGTAGCAATAAAGTTGTTCAATGAACCTTTGAAAAGGTGGCCTGTACCATTGTAAATAATGTACAAATGATTGAATGTGATCTGTTCTGAATGTAAGGTACATCTTTTGAATGTGTTTAGGTTTCATTGATTAAAAAAGTAGGTAATAAAAATGCAGAAAACACTAGTTTTAGTTATTTATTATTTGAAGTCGTTTATGATTATACATTGTTTCGTCACATCATGTAGTGTCCTTGTGAATAGTCTTTTTTGAACTTATTATTATTGATATTATTTGAGTGTTCACATGCAGCAAGCTTGAACTAAATGATGAGCAAAAAGTTTTAAAGCACCTGATCACAATTAACCTTCCCATGTCAGATATTTTAAATATTAATACCAATAACAATATATATATATATATATATATATATATATTAACACAGTTGGTTCATTTGTTTTCTCTTTTTTTAAATAAATACAACTCACTTCTTCACAACAACTTTCCTACGCATCAAGAGTCTATTGTTTGATTAATTGAATGAAAAAGAATCTGCATTGAACTCAAGCTTACTGAATGATGAAGTGTGTTCAGAACTGGGACAGGGGCGGGGTCAGGCTGGACAGGCAAAGTGGGAGATAGAAGGCGCCAACGCAGCAACAGCAGCAGCAGTGGGAACAGTACAGCTCCAGCTCCATGTATCTGTGCACCTCCCCTGCAGTAGGACCATGAAGTGAAGTGAAGTGAAGTGAATTGAATTGAGCTGAGTACAGAATCCAGTATGGGGAACCCCTGCTGCCTGGTCAAAAGTGGAGCAAGAAGCCCTGGGCTTAGTGAGATTCTCTTTTGACGCTCAAGCTCAATCCTGCAGCTGTCTATTTATATTTTTTTGGGTTTTTTATAACAAAAAATTAGCATTAAGAAAGTTCAACCAATCCTCAAAGCGGAAAATAATGTTATTCCACGATAGAACGTTTCTGTGTTGTGTGGTTTAAGCACTTTTTAATAGAAAATACTCAAACTCTGATGTTTTTAATTTTAATTTCAAAATTTCAAAAACCTTTTCCCTTGCTTTTTCTCTTCCTGTGGAGCGTTATGTCTCCTACTGAAACATTAAATATACCATGAAGCTCTTTTCTTCAATTTCTTCATGATGTTGATAATTGAAGGTCCCCCTTTTTCTTCCATGTGTCCATTGTAAGTGTGACTTCTTCCACTGTTCCAACCCAGCCCCATTTCCATTATTGAGGGGTAGCACCATCACCACCACCTGGAGTGCCGGACACCATAATCTTACCTTCATTCTACAAACACAACACAACCACATGCAGTCTAAGGTTAGATTAGGGTTTGCACCATGTTGGAAGGGACACAAGTACATGGAAACTAATACCATTATTATGAAAAGCAACACATGAATTGAAATCAACATGCACATAAATATAGTATTGACAAGAAAACAAATATTTAAAAAAAAATGATTCAGCGTGATACACGACAATCTAGAAGAACCAGCTCGTCTATCTCATCCATGAATGCTACAAGACAAAGGTCGGCAGAGGAGAGATTGCTTCAAATATTTTGGGTGCATGTGGGTTCATTTATAGACATCCCCTAAACCAGTTTTCAAGTTTGGAAAGCCAAAACGTGGGGGAGGGGACATTAAGAGAATAAAAAATAAAGCAGGAAAAAGGGATTGTGCCCAGCTTGCACTGTCTCCCTCACTGTGGCCGCTTTCATCGAATGGGTGAACGTGTGGTCAATGTCTCCGGTGGCTCTGCAGGCACAAAGGGTGAAAACCTCCACTGAAAATCTTCATCGATATCTTGCCTTTCTGCCACCGAAATTATAGCATTCCTCAATTGGGATAAAGAGGCCCTTTTTTCCCCCTCTGCTAGTGGCTGGCAGGCAGCCCACTGTAGTTAGGAATTCATGGACTATGCTGTTCTTGCAGTGCTGTAGATGAAACGTTACCATTTGAATGACCACGGGGGTTGATCCTTTACCGGTGAAGCAAATATTTGTAGGTATACGGCAGGCTCGGAGTTCATAATTTTAGTCCGCATTCTAGCCTCCAGGGCTTCTTCTAACTCCCAGATTGAAATGCTCGAGACATAAATCCGTTGAGTTTCAGTTTGGTGAGGTTCCGAACTCAGTTCATTCATTGGTTCTTATGATTATGATTAATAATATTAATATTATTTTCTGTCAGACATGCAGCATTTGTTCCTTGGCCACCAGCAACACCCCACTTTCACTTTACCACAAGAATCTGAGAATACTTGAACCTTCGACTGCTAGGTTCAGATCAAGAGGTTGCGAGGTCTGTAGATAATATGTTACTTCAGTGGAAAAAAAACGAATTGAACACGTTGACATGTGTCGATGCGGTTCCATACTTCAGATTCTCGTGATTCTTTCCACATCTAATTGGACAGTTTGTCATAGGTTTCTTTCAACAGAAAAAGAAAAAGAAAAAGTTTAATTCTTCCAATATTTGCTTATTAACCGTGATTACTATTGTCTAGGGAGGAATTTATTGTGAGGCATTACTAGATGAAGCTGTGTTGAACACGACGCCATTCAAAGAGAGGACCAGTCTGAACAGAATTGTGAAAAACATTTGGTCTGTTACGGCGGCAGGGCTCGGAAGCAGAAGATTTGGCCCTTTTTCGTCTTCAGTTACCGAGAGAAACAATCCATCTCGAATTGCAAGCAGCCAGCTTATTCTTTCCCATCACAGTCATTCTGGAGATCAGCAGTGTTTTCAGGACGACGACGACGAGGCACGATTTGGAAACAGATTAAATTCGATTAGAAATTGAGCGGCGTCGTTAACTGAAGCCTAGGTGTTGACACTACTGGCCAAATTTCAATCAGGCGTACGATCGTGAGGCGGATCACATTAGAATACCATCTGTCCACTGGCACCGCAAGCTGTGGCTGATCTGAATGACCATCAATCAACCCAACAGGGACTTAAAACTGTCGATCTCACTGAGCTCTCACCAGCTCAAGCTACCAGAGCATGATGGGAGCTGCTCCAGCAAACCGAGTCGCCGACACACGCAATCCAAGTGAGCAGGAATATTGGTCTCGACGTGGAATATCCTCCTTCAGGAGTAACGTCATGGGGACGTGAACCTGAAGTTACAGAGAGAGGTAGAGCCCGGAATAGTCACACAAGTAAGTTATCGTGCGCCATGGCAAACCAAGCTCATGCGACACACAGTTTGAGTTCATGCAGGCGGTATGAAAGGCCCTTCGCACTATGGACCATAGGCCATGCTAGTCCATTGTCTTCGTGGATTATAACCAACACCAAACCAAGAGGAATCGCAAGGTATTCTCTGAATAGGTTTGGTCTACACACACTGAGCATGATGTCAATGTGTATCACGTCTTTTTGTGATGTGATTTTAAGGAAAGTTTACTGTTGCTCTTTCAAAACAATAATAAAAAAAGATATATATACACACCCACAACATTGGTGGTAAAGTTCAATACTTATATCTACCCTTCACTGACACTAAAGTTTCAGTTCCTAGTTGAAACACGCAATGGCTAGCAACAAAAGAAATACACTCCTTGGTTGAATCAGGTCCTTTGGTCATGGCACTCACTCTATTTGATAGTGGTAGTTGAGGCTAACCTAGTACTATATTCATTTCTTCTCGTTTAAAAGAGGTCGGGTATTCCTTGAAGGCCTTTACAGTGAGAGTTGAGGTCAGACATCAAATTTTTATGTCTGCGTGAACAATTTGTTTCTATTATTTGCACCAAAAATTAAGGTCCATTGCACAATTTTCGAATATATATACATTCATGCCTTCAACGAACTTTCCACCTTGGAAGTAATCCTTTGGGATGTCAAACTCAACTTTTTCTCTTTGCTTCAATCCTGGTGTTGACTTTAAGTCCCCTCAAACTCAACTCTTACCATAAATAGTTATTATTAAAAATCCATTATAAAATATTTTTCACTTTGTGCGTTATCGTAAGAACGTGCAAATTACCATCCATTCTCACACACTGACCATCCAAGTGTTTTGTGCAGTTGCCATCCCCCTTCCTGTGTGCAGTGATGAGAAATCCAAGTAAGGTGAGCCATTGAAGGGAACCAGAGCGAGAGAGAGTTAGACTGCCATTTCCTCAGTGTGAAGAGGCCCCAAAGTTAGCAAGTGTCTTGGTTTGTACGACCAGCTTAATTTCCTGCACGCAAGTGGGCACTGACCTGTTAAGACTTTGGGCTACAGCTCCGCAGCGGGCCACCTAATCGAAGCCTGATCGTGTGGGCCAATGCCACGCACCAGTAGTTGAGAAAAAAAATCATAAAGGCGACATTTTACTAAAATACTGAATTAATATGTGATGACTTTACTGGCCGAGGCCACGCGCCAATGACATCAGCTTTGCAGCCATAATCCTGATTGTGTGTCCCAAGGTGCCCGAATAGTATGGGAGCCCTGCCACCCCGCAACCCAAGAGCAGCTTCCGCATGAAGCGCTGTTTTTTTGGGTGGAATCAATGAGGCCGAGCACTGAATAGATAATCACCAGGTTCGAGCTTTTCAGAGACCTGGAGGCCTTGGCATGGGAAGAAGCACGAAGGATGCGGGAGGGGCATGAACCGCAGAGAAAGAGCTAAAATAAAGCTCCAAATGTGCTTTAGTTGATCAAATATGGGTGGCTTTCGAGTGCTTGTCTGAAGTGGGGCCACGCCGGAAAATGCAAGGCAGTTGTCTAGGCTTTGTTGGACTGGTTTATTTTTAAGAGACTTACATCGAGAAGATGCAAGCTCACAAGTCGGTTGGATTTGATGTAGCTGGCGTTCGATGGAGTGTTGAATTATTGTGATCAAACGTTTGTAAGGAAATATGTTCCAACACATGAGGGCTGTCCAGAACGTCACCGTGAATTTGTAGCTTGCAAGCCTCAAATGCGTGGGGATCTCGGCCAGCGCTCACACGTCGCTGTAACTTGGAGACAGTTCCTTCTTTGTCGACAACTATATGGTGCAATTCTCATCTTTCAGATGAGTGTTTGTGCTTCAAAGCACGCATAACTGCAGTATAGAATAACGGCCACAGATTACGAGCAAATATAAAGATAGGCTCGTATATTGATGTGATTTCATGAAGGGTTCACACCATGTGCATTTGCGTGTTGATGCACAGGTATGTTCGGCTGCTATAGGTGACAGGCAGATGAGAACCGACGAATTAAAGGATATCATTCAAGACTGAATGTTGAATGGTTTGTGTCAGTAGCTGCCTCCCTCTGACGCTGACTTAAGAAACATCACCTATTGGTTTTTTGACTTCATCGATAGGAGACTTGAACATCTGACCGCGTCACATTTAAATCTTGAACAAGTTTTCCGGGTCAAGATGTAGTGTATCTTAGAATGTCATGCCGTGTGGAGAAACACCCTGGATGATTCAACATTTTATCAGAAAAGTGCCGTGACACTGAATGATCAGGTGTCATGGTTTGAGTCGCGACAAGAAGGTGTCATCGCTAGATTAGTCTTCCAGTCTGAGTTGGCTACTCTTCATAGTACGAATTCGCGCCAAGATAAAAATGATTTGCATTCCTAGAATGAGTTAATTGAGCAACAGGAAAAAAATGATTGTTATGCAGGTGCACCACAGCATCACACGCCCAACACTCGTCGTCAGGTAGGGACCGGTTCACCCCGACATTCGACAGCATTGTTAATCAATACTAAAACAGTGTTTCCGAATCCTCGAACCAGCTTGATCAGGGTGGTCTGTGGAGGTCGCTAAATTTTCCTTAGAACACGGAACTTTCACAGATCAATCCCTTCATTTTAGCGGTATGGTTTGGCGTGGTGGGTTCATTCCAGTGGTCAAAACGCGTTGAAAATGCTGGATTTCACCTTTATGCATTTAGTTCGCGGGGTTTTAATGTTCAAGTCATATACCTGCCAAGTGTCTCATAAATATGATAATCGGTACCAAGAACAATCGTGAGACTAGAAATCACAGGCGCTTCAATAGCGAGAAGACTGGATCATTGTGCTGCAAGCCTTGATCAAGCGAACACCGTCACTGATTGGTACCCTGCTGTACACATTTGTAACTTTTGTACCTTGTCCCGTCCAGTAGGCAAGAGAAAGTGCCACTCAAAGCTGATAATAGTTCACCAGACAGTACACACTTTTATCGTCACAGTCCACGGAGTCACTATATTTACTGTGGCAAAGCATTCCCAACTGAACAAGGTCACAAAACGATACACTCATTTCCAGAAAGCACCGCCCCGGAAATCCACCTGAGTCGAACCCATTCACCACGGCGATGCTCCATCGGTGAAGGTTCTCATCGCACCGCACCGAAACAATAAAACTACGACTTGCCAATCTAATCCAGCATCAACGGCAGAGCCAAGCAGAAACTAGAATGTACCCACATAACTACCAGAGCTCTGTCAAGTTCATGTGGTTCTGAGCTGCACCAGGAAGGTGCTCATCGTTGTCCACACTCTAAAAAGAATCTCACTCAACGTTTAATGTAAGGCACTAACTAGTCCACCTCTGTTGTTGACCAGGTGCAAATTTACTTCCTGCGGGCTTGCATTCTTGCTTGTAGGGTTCTGGTTCGTGCCGAGGCTGACGTGATGCTGAATGCGGTAAGTTTTTATAGTCCTCCACAACTTATCTGACATTAACCTTCCACTTAACGTTCATCCCGTTGCCACTACTGCGGCCAGTAACTTGTGTCTGTACTTATGAACTTACCGTGTTTGACGGGCCTGCTGTAGAAGAATGACATTGACCTACCCAGCTAGGCATCTACGGTGGCTAGGAACAAACAAGGACGAGCCTGACAAAAGGACTTAACAGAGAAACAATAAGATTATTGCAGAGTGCACGGCAGACTGCGGCCAGACCTGGGCGTTGACCCCACATCCTCTTCGCAGAATGCTCCCCCACGTTCTCTCTGCCCCGTCTGGCGCAGCGGAGAATCCATTAAAGAATTGCGGAGAATGCTGCCGGAGGAGCTCCACGTGAAAGATGGCAACATGCCTCTTTGCCAGCTGCGCACGCATACATACACACACCCATTCTTTTCTGGTGTATCGAAGAATTCTTTTGAAGCTCGGTTATTTCTTCTCATTATATTCTTATTTAGACTTTTTATTGCAGCGTGTTCAGTTTTATAAGGATTTACTCACCCACTTTGTTTAGAGGAATAAGTTGTCTGTATCCAAACCTGTAAATTGAGTGAATAATGTTTTATTACTCTAGGAATGGCTTTGGATGCGTGGTCTAATTTAAAAGGCTTACTCCTGAATGGAACATTATTGATTTCTTGGTGGATTCCCGTTTTTGAATTTATCATCAAGTGTAATATTTTTGTTTAATAATCCAAAGGTCACCACATGTTTATTTTATTTATTTTTTTCGGAGCATTTGATACAACAATAATGAAACAAGAGCAATTATGATGTTTGTTCTCATTCTATGGAAAGTAATGCGAGGCTAGCCATCAGTTTTGTCTGTAATTTGTAATTGGGGTGAGAGGCCCATCGTTTGGAGTATTGTTTTTTGCCTTAATTTTTTCGATTGCATGCGCACGTTTACAAAATCTCTGCATCATCCTTAAGCTTTTTTTGAACTCGTAGAAGACCATTCCGAGCCACATCTGACTGACTGCATCCAACAGAAAATACAATAACAAACTATTTCAGGAAAAAAAACTGCTGTTCCATCAAGTTGTGATGGATTGTGCGAAAGTCTCCACAACATGCTCATCCGCAACTCTACACGTTCGGAATCAACAACCCACGAGAGAAACGCAGAAAGGGTCTCCATGCAAAGGCATGCAGCAGAGATTCCTAGTCAAGTTCGTCGGAATGATCAGGCTCATGAATGAGAAGTTAATTTTGCATGAGTTTGCAACGCGTCGCGGTGATGGATTGTCCATCAGGAGAAGCCTCCTCTGGTTTCCTCCTCTTCAAGGAGGAGGACGAAGAGGAGGGTGGATTCAGAAACCAGGCAGCGCTTGTGGGTGTTTTTAGCAGCGCGCGCGGGTCAGGGTGTCAGCCACGGACGACGCCAGGGAGTCGCAGGAAGAGAGCCAACACGGACCACTACGACCACGACTACTACATCGACTACTACAACGACTACTACTACTACAACAACGACTACTACAAAAAAGACTACAACTGCAACACTCTAGGAGAAGCCCCACAAAGCTCCAAGAGGGCAGAAACAAGAGGGGGCTGACAAAGGGGGGCTTCCAGGACGCTGGGCTCTGATTGATGGGGTGCAGGCTGCAGGCGTGACGCCATGGCCCTGAAACAAACCAACTCCGGTGGTTCGTTTGATACCGTTTGTCGCACCTCCACCGCCTCCCCTGCGAGGGATTTGCCTGCCTTGGCCTGGCCTGGCCTTGGCTTTGGCTTGGCTTTGGCTTGGCTCCCCTTCGCTAGGCTTGCTGCTGGGGCTGGCGATGGCGCACGATCCAATCCCTCCCCCCTTCTCATCATGCGCGCCCTCTCTTCCCCTCTTACCAGCAGTACGCCGTTGGGGAGGCGCCGCTTTGGATCCCACTTCTCTTGTGTTTACTAGGTCTTGGGTGGCTGTGTGCTCAACGTTGTAATGCACATTTTTAAAAATTTAATTGAATTCTATTTGTCTTTTTTTTTTTTTTTTTTTTTTTTTGACACAAATGGGGAAGATTTATATGATGTATAAGGTAGTGACAATTCATCTTAGGGAGTCTTTATATCTAGAATCCCACTTTAAAAGGCTATAGTTCAAAAACTTTACTAAAGTCCCCCACTTTATAAGAATATTGGCCATTAAAGATCTATTCTATCTAGTGATAAAAATATATTCTTAATTTGATTTTTAAAAAATCTTCTTCTTTATGTCATTTCACATTATTTTTTATATTTAATTAAACATATCTCTAGAAGAAATTGTGTATAATGGTTATTTTATACCTTAATTTTGAAGTTTATTATGGTTTTTTTAATCTAAATGGTTTATAGACAAATTTCTCATAGTAAGGACCAAATGACCTAATAACTAAATTAATCCTACAAATTTTAAAGCCTTTTAAAACTTTAAAGAATTTTGAGTGCAAAGAAAACTTATTGCTAAAAAAATGCTCTCTATGTACTTATCAGAGACATGAACTAAAAAAAGATACATAATCTAATAAAAACTGTATCAAAGAAAAGTCACAAAATGGGAATAAGAAAGTATGTATATTCAAAGAAAACTGGAATGGCTATTGCCAAAGACTAAAAACATAAAGACTCTTGAAACAAGACTAAAACCAGGAAAGGAGTTGATAAGAGTGAAGAGGGCTTCACTCTTGCCTCTATAAATACTATCTAACTAAGAACTATGTGGCGATATTCTATAAGACCTCATACACATGTCTAATTTGTAAGACACGTGTCAAACTTGCACGACAAGTTTCCCACATGTGCGCCACGTATTTGGCTTTTTCCACAAGCTACCAACATGTGTGACACATGGCTAGCTTCTTCCAGAAGCTATCAACATGTGCGCCATATGGCTAGCTTGTTGACCAAGTTTCTAACCTACCAATTACCTATAGACATGTATAAAGGTGATTTCGCGTCTATGAAGCTTCTAGGAAGCTTTTCTATCAGATAATATCAAATCAACTTATTTTACCTACTTCTATTGGTCTATATTACTTAGATAATTTATTAGAATAAATCTTATGTCTATGACATTATCCCCTCTTTTAGGTACGAGTTCCATGAGGAGCGGTGATTATATGTTGAAGAAGTCCACGATATGTTGAATTGTGCTTGTCACATATTTTGATCTTTGTTCCTTTCGAAGGTAGTTGATAGGTCCTTTCAGCCATCGATAATGTCCCATACTAGGGCAAGAGGACCACCCTGTTATTTGATCATTGTTGAGGCCTTCATAACTTCCTTCAAAGAAAATATTAGGAACACCATCAGCAGTAGTTCCTACCTTTAAAAGTATCACCAAATATTAAGAGTCTCTTCCAAGGTCGTGATATCAAACACGTTGTATTTCACTATCAATCTGAGGAAGGGCATGTTGTTCTTGAGGGTCTTGATCTCTATTTCATCGTTCTTGAGGGTCTTGATCTCTATTTCGTCGTCTTGAGGGTTGTGATAGTCGTAATGTCTCATCTAATAAATCAGCAAATGATGGCTCTTGAGATGAATTCGCTAGTTGTTGATCTTCCATCTCTTGAGCACAAACAAATCTAATGACAAATAATGATACAAGGTAGGATGAAACCTCTATAGAACCTACTTTGCTTTATAGCAAAGATTTTCTTGAATATTTATCTTGGTTTTGATGAATGTTGTCGATGAAATGTATTGACTTTTATTGATGCATTTGTTAGATTCTTTGATGGCTCCCATGTGCGTTCACTAATATTGTATCTGCGCCAATATACAAGATATTCCAATCGATTTTGATGCCGCCTTGAATCTAATATCTCTTTAATCTTGAATTTTTCATCGTTGTCCATTTTTATAAGAGGTGGTGGCATTTCTTTTCTTCCTTGTATATCCACTATCTTGTATGGCTCGAGTAGTGACATGTGGAATACAAGATGGATCTTCATGGACTCCAATAGGTATAATCGATATGCAATTAGATTGATTTGTTCAGAAATAGGAAAAGGTCCAAGCCTATGATAGTCCAACTTACCACAAGGATGAATAGTTTTGATATTACGATGAAGTAACCATACCTTGTCTCCCACGTTGAATTGTGGTTGTTTCTTGCGATACGCATCTGTATTTGTTTTTTTATCATTCTTGAGCTTCTTTTAATTGCACCTTCATTATTGCATGTAGCTCTGACAAACGATTTACCAAATCTTCTGCTGTTGAATTATCAACTTTTGAAAAGTCAAAAGCATCAAGTCATAGGTGGTAATCATAATTGGCAAAGAAAGGTGTTTGTTGCGTAGAAGAATGTATCATATTATTATAAGCAAACTCTGCCAATGGCAGAAGAACTATCTAATCATCTTGTTGGAAGTTGATGGTACACCTTAAGTATTGCTCTAAGACTTGGTTCACGCACTCTGTTTGTCTATGAGTTTGAGGATGAAAAGTTGAAGATAACTTTATGTCCACTTTTAAGATTTTGAAAAGGGTTCTCTAAAATCTTGACACAAATTGAGTTCCCCTATCCGATATAATATCCTTAGCTAACCCATGATAGCGATAGATATTATCAATAAAAAACTTAGTTGTTTCTTCACCTGTGATAGATTTTGTACATGGCACAAAATGTGCCATCTTGGTGAACCGATCTATTATCACAAATATAGAGTCATAAGATGTTAAGCTTGGAAGATCTGTAATGAAATCCATAGAAACAGAAGACCATGGTTGTTTTGGAATAGGTAATGGCTGAAGAAGCCCTAAAAGTCGATGATGAGGAATCTTTGATTTTAAGCAAATATCATATGATTGTACAAAGTCTTTAACTGCCTTCCACATTTGAGGCCACCAAAAATCTCTTGATATAAGTTCCAAAGTCTTGTTGTATCCAACATGTCCTACCGTTGGAAAATCATGACGTGCTTGAAGAACACGTAAACGTGCTTCTCCTTCTGGAACATATAGACATCCTTCAAAATATAGTAGATTGTTATTGAACTCGAATTTAGAAGAATCATGAGACTTGGAAGAATTATTCTTGATATCATGAACAAGAGGGTCTAAGGACATACTTGACTGAATTTTCTTGAAAAAAGTTGAATCAACAATCAATGTTGATTTTATTGCTCGAAGATGAAATTGCTCTGGTTTCAAGAGAATCGTTCTTTGTTGCTTAAAAGCTGCATCTCTTTCTTTTGATGCAAAATAAGAACGTCTAGAAAGGGCATCAGACAAACCTTGTTGTTTTTTTGGCCGATAAGTGATAATGAACTCGAATCTTGACAAAGACATATTCCAACGAGCTTGACAATGATTCAACATGGATGCCAACATGAAATACTTAAGGTTCTTGTGATCCGTATACAGAGTGATTGGATTAGAAGCGCCTTCTAGATAATGGTGCCATTCTTGAAAGGAATCCACGATTGCAAGAAGTTTTTGTCGTAGATCTCAGATTTGATCTTGGTTGATGAAGCGACTCAGACAAAGTCGATCGTCTATTTCCATAAAAAATCTTGAAAAAGTCAATACAATATAAGATTGGTGTAGAAATAAATAATGTCTTCAGAGCTTTAAAAGCTATTTCCACTTCTTGATTCCATTGGAGTTTGTCTTTATAAGTCAAACGTGTAAATAGAGCTACAACTTGAGAGAAAGCTATGATGAAGATCTGATAATAATTGACAAATCCCAAAAAGTATTGGACATCTCTTACAGTCTTTGAAATCTTTTAATTCATGATTGTCTGGACTTTCTTAGAATCCATCATGAGACCATCATTTGAAATGATGTATCCTAAGAAATCAACTTGAGTAGTGTGAAATACACACTTTTCCATCTTGGCATACAATCCCGCATCTCTAAGTTTTTGTAATACTTGACGAACATGTATTTCATATTCTTTTACATTTTTAGAATAGATCAAAATATTGTCTAGATAGCAGACGACAAAATTATCTAGGAACTCACAAAAAACATCATTCATGAGATGTTAAAAAGCAGCTGGTGCATTCGTAAGTCCAAAAGGCATGACATTATATTCAAAATGTCCGTACCTGGTTTGAAATGCAGTTTTCCATTCATCTCCTTCTTTGATGCGTACTAGATTGTATGCTCTTCTTAGATCTATTTTTGTATAGATCCTAGCTTGATTCAACTGGTCGAGGAGTCCTGATATTAGAGGTAATGGATATCTGTTCTTGATTGTGATCTTGTTGAGTCCTTGATAGTCAACACACATCCGCAATGATCCATCTTTTTTCTTCACAAATAGAATTGGAGCTCTTGTTGGAGATTTAGAATGACGTATGAAATTCTTGGCCAAATTCTCGTCAATATACGCCTTGAATTTAGCCAATTCATCTTGTGATAAACTATAGATTGGTCCAAATGGTGGCTGAGTTCCTTCTTTAAGGTCGATTGAACAATCATATGGACGATGCTCTGGAAGAATATCTGTATTCTTTTTCTCAAAAACGTCTTGATAATCTTGATACTGACTTAGAATGCTACTTGAAGTCTTTCCATCGTTGGAAATAGGTGTAGCATAAATGACAAAAGGTGATCCTTCTTCTGCAGCATGCAAGAAAGCTTTTGCACCTACAAAAGCAGGTTTAATTCTACTAGACTTATGATTTCTTACTTGATTAACTATATTATTAGCTATACTTTTAGAAAAGTTTAGAGTACGAGAAATCCAATCTATTCGAGGGTTGTGTTTTTCTAACCATGATAGACCTAGAATAATTGGAATAGAAGGAGATCTAATTATGTTGAAAATTACGCAACTATTATGGCCATTTACTATTACATCCAAAGGAAGTGTTTCATGAATAACATCTCCAGAAGATAAAAGATGACCATCTATGACTTCTACGTGTACGGATTTAGATTTTTGTACTATCAATATTCTATGGCTTTTAGCAAATTCTTCATTTAAAAAGCAAGCCGAGGCTCCCAAATCTATTAAGATAGAGACTTTGTAATTATTAGGTCCTAAATACACATCTATTATAAAATAAGGAGATGGTTGTGAGGAGAAGATAGGACCTTCATTAGAAATTGTACAAGATCCCAACCGCACGGTCCTTATTGTGGCTGGACAAATTTGTTTTCTGACATATTATCTTCTTTGAAAATCGTACTCCTTATCTTGTGGTTGTGTCGTTTTTTTGGACAATTTTGAGCAGTGTGTTTAGGTTCTGTACAATACAAGCATAATCCCTCTTGATGACATCAAGTCTTTTCTTATTCATTAAGCGGCTTAAAACGTATAGCATCAATTTGCATATCTTTGATTTTTGAAGGTACATATTGAGAAGATATTGGTGTTGCTACTAAATTATAATATTGCTGAGGTTTTCTTATACGACTTTGTCACGGATGTAGAACACGAATAAGAAATCTAGACAAAGAGTTCGAGAAAAATTGATAAGAGGTAGATTATATCAGATGAGTACAAGAGCAATACCAGAGAAGTGAGCTAGAACTCTAAGAGATGTGTAGTCGAGACTGAAGAACTCTTCAGCCTCGACTCCAATATATATACTTCTACCTAAGAAGCTTCTCAAGCAACTTCCACTAATTAGGAAGCTTCTCAAGCAACTTCTGCCAACTAGGAAGCTTCTTTAGCAACTTCTACTAATTAAGAAACTTTTCAAGCAAATTTTGCTATCTAGGAAGCTTCTTAAGTAGCTTCTATCAACTAAGAAGCGTCTCTACCAACTTGAAAGATGTTAGAAGGTCTTGAAAAGTTCTAGGATCCTTCTAAAATATTTTAGAAGGTTCTAACAAGTATGTCCTTGATATCACCTCCTCCTCTAGTTTCAAGGTCTTTGAAAAGCCATTTGAGATATATACTCACAAACGTAGGAAATCAAAAATTTGTCGCATAGTCTCTGCAATATGCTCCAATTGTCGTTCACAAGGCAGATGATTCATGGGCCCTTGTAGCCATCGATAATAACCAACATCTTCCACTTGAGACCATGCATGTATTTTTATATCTTCATTGCGGAAACGACCTGAAAATATCGCTTCGCCACTACTTGTATGAGTTGATTCAACTTCAAAGACAATTACAAGTGACCTGCTGCTTGATATTCTTCGACGTCTTTTTGGCTCTTCTAATTCTTCATCTCGAGGTCGACGCTGTGAGCTACTCAATTGAGATGGTACCACTAGTACAGTATCTACATTTTCACTAGCCATATCTAAATATACCTTGATATTAGATATCTTGATACTATGAAATACAACAAGTTATGTTTTGATAAGACTTGGATCTCTTTTCTATTCATTTCTCCAGAGAAGGTTTCATCTTCACGCTTCATTAATGGCGAGCTTTTGGTTTATTAAGATATCGTTGATAGAATTCTCCTATCTTTTGCGACGTATTAGCAAGATTTTAGACCAATTCTTATGTTCGTTTATTAATATCGTAGCCGCTCCAATGCACAAAGTACTCTAATTTATTCCATCTTCGCCGTGAATCTAGTATCTTTTTCACCTCATATTCTTCATTGTTTTCAATTTCTATATTAGGTGGTGGACATTGCACTCTTTTAGAAAAAGACAATTCTCGATAAGGCTCTAATAGGGAAATATGAAAGACAAGGTATATCTTCATAGCAGCTGGTAACACTAGGTGGTACGCCACAGGATTGATCTGCTTCTGAATAACAAATGGTCCCAATTTCCGGTAGTCCAACTTATCACATGGCCACATGGTCTTGATATTCCATCAAAGCAGCCATATTTTATATCCATTTTTGAAATTAGATGCCTGATTTCAAAATTTATCCGCGGATGCTTTGTAAGACTCTTAGACAAGGTTGTTATTTGCTGACGGACTCAATATATCAAGCTTTGGATGATATCCATAGTTGGAAAAGAATGGTATTTTTTGAGTTGACCCATGAAGGGTGTTGTTGTCAAGGACAATAACTGGATGAAATCAAATAAACAAGTGAGACCTCTCTCAAAGAAATAAATATAAAGAAGTATATGTATTAAAAAGAAATTGGAATGGCTAATGCCAAAAGACAAGAAAACTAGAGACTCTTGAACTAGACTGGAAACAAGAAAGGAGTTGACAAGAGTGAAGAAGGCTTCACTCTTGTCTCTATTTATACTATCTACCTAAGAGCTAAGTGGTGACGTTCTATAGGACCTCCAACACGTATCTAATTTACAAGACACGTGTCCAAGTTGCAAGACACGTGTCGAACTTGCAGGGCAAGTTTCCTATATATTCGCCACGTATTTAGCTTGGTCTTCAAGCTACCAACATGTGCGACATGTGGCTAACTTATTGATAAAATTTCTAATCCAAAAGTCTACTATGGACACTTATAAAGTCAAAGCAACATCTATGAAGTTTCTAGGAAGTTTTTCTAAAGATATTATAGAATTAATCTGCTTTTACCTTCTTTTATCTAGTTCTATCTAATCATATAGGTAACTATGTATATGTCCATGACAGTTGTTATATGCAAACTTGGCTAGCGATAGATATGCAGTCCAATCATCTTGTTGATAGTTGATGTTGCATCATAAATACTATTCCAAAACTTGATTCACCTGTTCCGTTTGGCCATCAGTTTGTGGATGGAATGCTGAAGAAAGTTTGATGTCTACCTTCAATATCTTAAAAAGAGATCTTCAAAACTTTGATACAAATTGGGTTCCTCGATCCAACATGATATCATCTGATAGACCATGATATTGATACACATTATCAAAGAAGAGCCTTGTTGTGTCTTTGCTTGATGATGTCTTCTTGCAAGGAATAAAATGTGCCATCTTGGTAAGTCAATCTACTACAACAAAGATGCTGTCAAATGAATTTGATGGTGGCAGATCTGTAATAAAGTCCATGGAAACTAAAGACCATGGACGATACAAAATAGGCAATGGCTATAGAAGTCTATAAAGGCGATGCCGAGGATTCTTGGATCTTGAATAAATGTCACAAGAGAGGACAAAATCTTTCACATCCTTCCACATTTAGGGCCACTAGAAATCTTGAGAAATTAGTTCCAAAGTCTTCTTGAATCCAAAATGTCCTGCAGTTGGAAAGTCATGACGAGATTAAAGGACTCGAAGTCGTGCTAGCCCTTTTGGGATATACAGCTGCTCCTCAAAGTATAAGAGATCTCCTTCAACCTTGAACTTGTCATCATTGATACACTACTTGATATCAAGGACTATTGAATCTTCAATGGTTGCAGCACGTACCTGGTTGAGGAAGTCAGCATCAATTGGCACCACAGCAGCACAAATCCTGAATTGCTCTACCTTTAATAATGTTGTACACTATTGATCAAGCGCTGCTTCTCCAATCTTCGATACAAGATATGATCTTCTTGATAAGGCATTGGATAGTCCTTGCTGCTTTCCAGGCCGATAAGTAATAACAAAGTCAAATCTAAATAGTGACATATTTCATTGAGCTTGACGACGGTTTAAAATCTAAGCAGACATGAAATATTCCAGATTCTTGTGATCCGTATATACGGTCACTGGATGCGTAGCTCCTTCGAGAAAGTGACGCCACTCTTCGAAGGAATCCACTATAGCAAGGAGTTCCTTATCATGAAAATCGTAGTTGATCTTAGCCGCAGAAAACTTCCGTGAATAGAATGCAACCGGATGAAGCTTATTGTCGATGCCCATCTGTGAAAGTACGGCTCCTAAAGCAAAATCCGAAGCTTCGGTTTTCAAATAGAAAGCCTTTGTAAAATTTAGGTGTACCAAGATTGGAGCAGTAATAAATGCCGTTTTAAGATTTTGAAATGTTTTTTTTGCTAGAGGTCCCCATTCCAACTTATCTTTACATGTTAATCGAATGAGTGGAGCAGCAACTTGAGAATAATTTTTGATGAAGATCTGATAGAAGTTAGCAAAGGCGAGAAAACATTGTACGTCTCTAACCATCTTTGGAACTTCCCAGGGCACAATTGCTTCCACCTTCTTGGGATCCATCTTCAAGCCTTCCGTAGTTGCAACAAATCCTAAAAACTCCATCTCAGTTTGGTGAAATAAGCACTTCTCCAACTTGGCGTAGAATCCTCGCTCGCGTAGTTTTTCGAGTACCAAACGAATGTGCTTCTCATGCTTTTCTTCATTCTCAGAAAATATCAAGATATCATCTAGATAAATGACAACAAAATCATCTAGATATTCTCAAAAAATATCATTCATCATGTGTTGAAAAACCGCCGGAGCATTGATAAGACCAAATGGCATGACATTATATTCAAAATGACCATACCTTGTACAAAAAGCTGTCTTCCATTCGTCTCCTTCTTTGATTTGCACAAGATTGTAAGCTCCCCTTAGATCAATCTTTGTAAAGATCTTTGCAGGTCCAAGTTGTTCCAGAAGATTAGAGATCAAAAGTAATGGATAGCGATTCTTCTTTGTTACCTTGTTGAGACCTCGATAGTCCACGTACATCTGTAGTGAGCCATCTTTTTTCTTCACAAATAAGATTGGTGCCCCAGTTGGTGACTTTGAATGACAAATGAAGTTCTTGGCTAGATTCTCGTCAATGTATTTCCACAACTCAGCCAATTCTGTTTGCGATAGGTTGTAGATTGGACAAAAAGGCGGTTGTGCTCCTTCTTGTAATTCTATGGCACAATCATATGGTAGATGTTCTAGTAGCAAGTCAGCATTTTTTTTTTGGAACACATCTTGAAAATCCTTGTATTGTTCCAATATACCTGCTATTGAAATCTGCTCTCCATTGGTTGGACTCACATAAATGACCAATGGTGTGCCTTCCTTACACGATCTTACAAACATTCTTGCTCTAATAAATAAGGATTTTTTAGTTTGGGGTCTTCTTCCAGGCTTGTCCTTAGGTTGTTCTATGGGAAATATTATCCTCTGCAACCTCCAATCTATGGATGGATTATATTTTTCCAACCAAGAAAGACCAAGAATAACAAGGTTTGACGGGGTGCTAATAATGTTGAAAATAATATAACTACTATGGTCTTTAAACATCACTTCTATAGATTTTGATTCATGGGTGACACTACCAGATAATAAAGGTCGTCCATCTATCATTTCTATGTGAACAGGTTTGAATTTCTATACTAGGCAAATTTTGTGATGCTTAGGAAATTCTTGATTTAAGAAACAAGCAGATGCTCCTGAATCTAATAAGGCTAAGGTTTTTAGTTTTTCAGGACCAAAAGACAAAAGAATTATAAAACAATGGGCATGTTGAATAGAAAATGAACATGTGCGCCATGTGGCTAGCTTGTTGACCAAGTTTCTAACCTACCAATCACCTATAGACATGTATAAAGGTGATTCCATGTCTATGAAGCTTCTAGGAAGCTTTTCTATCAGATAATATCAAATCAACTTATTTTACCTACTTCTATTGGTCTATATTACTTAGATAATTTATTGAAGTAAATCTTATGTCCATGACAATATTCTATGATCTTGGACCAATGATCATTTTATGTAAGAGTGTGATGGCTTAGTTCCAAATTTTTTTAGTTTAAGGATATTTCCAAGCTAAAGGTTAAATTTACTATGGATATGTCTTTCTTTATCTTGACCATATTAACAACTTGAACGACATATACAAAGCCACTAATGATTAATGGCTTGAAATTTTTTACCAATTTTTGTATAAATTATAATATTTTTAATTTTCTTGCTTTAATTCAAAATTTGAGATTACATTCTTATTCAAAATATTCCACATTACATTTTCTAGACATAAAAATTAATTTATTTTAAAAAGTAATCAATAAAAAATTAATAAATTAAAAATATCATAAAAAATATTTTATTAAATTATATAACCTAGTGTCATGGACATAAGATTTATTCCAATAATTACCTAATTAATATAAATCAATAGAAGTAAGTAAAATAAATTGATTTGATAATATCTGATAGAGAAGCTTTTTAGAAGCTTCATAGATGTGGAATCACCTTTATACATGTCTATAGGTGATTGATAGGTTAGAAACTTGGTCAATAAGCTAGCCACATGGCGCATATGTTGATAGCTTATGGAACAAGCTAACCATGTGTCACACATGTTGATAGCTTACAAAACAAGTTTTTAACCTACCAATCACCTATAGATATATATAAAGGTGATTTTGCATCTATAAAGCTTCTAGGAAGCTTTTCTATCAGATATTATTAAATCAACTTATTTTATCTATTTCTATTGATTTATATTAATTAGATAATTAGTGGAATAAATCTTATGTCCATGACATTAAGTGTGTTATTTTGTATTTCTTGAGTGACATTTGAGTGTGATATTCTACATTTCTTGAAGTTAGAGTATACACCTTCCATCCTATTATATTATGATGGTAGAGCTTGCGGAAATGAAGAGTGCAATGGCACAAATGCAAGAACAAATGAGAGAGCTAATGCTTACAATACATCAACTCAATTTACTACCACAAGGAGCAATAAGATTAGAAAGAAGTAAAGATATAGAGATGGTTGGAGCTGTGTCAATATCTACACCAAACCATACTACTTCACCTATGATGGAGCACCGTTCAAATATTAGAGAACCAAAAATTAGTTTGCTTGAGAAGTTTGATGGCACAAGTGGAAAAAGTGTGTATTTCACACTACTCAAGTTGATCTCTTAGGTTACATCATTTCAAATGATGGTCTCATGATGGATTCTAAGAAAGTCCAGACAATCATAAATTGGAAGATTCCAAAGACGGTAAGAGATGTCCAATGTTTTTTGGGATTTGTCAATTATTATCGAATCTTCATCAAAAACTTCTCTCAAGTTGCAGCTCCACTTACACATTTGACCTCTAAAGACAAACTCCAATGGAATCAAGAAGCGGAAGCAGCATTTGAAGCTCTAAAGACATCGTTTGTTTCTACACCAATCTTGTATTGTGTTGACTTTTTTAAGGATATTTTTCATGGAAACAAATGCATCAAACTTTGCCTTGGGTATAATTTTTTTCACAAATGGAAATAGATGACAAACTTCATCCAATAGCTTTTCATTCAAGAAAATTCTCAACAGCCAAGATCAACTATGAGATCTATGACAAAGAACTTCTTGCAATCATGGATTCCTTTCAAGAATAGCATCATTATCTAGAAGGCGCTTCCAGTCCAATCACTGTATATACGGATTACAAGAACCTCGAATATTTCATGTTGGCACGCGTTGTCGTGGAAAGAGTCTTAGCCCTAAGAAACATTGGGTCTTTTTTTCCTCTAGTTTCTCAAGTGCAAGATGAGATTCATAAAGTTCATAAAATTGAAGAATTTATATAAAAACATATTTTATTAACCCTAACATATTCTGCCTTTAGAAACCCGCCTTCAATTTTGCTCATAAATCCTAGGATATCACATCAATTGAAGCAAAATTTGGACACAAGGTACTTAAGAGAGTAAAGAAGCAAACCCCATAAACCTTTTGATTATAGCTCATGTGGTTAGAGAGACCCATGTTGTCAAAGTAATTCCTCCATGCTGCCTTTGATTCTGGACCCCCTTTGCTTCACACCTTCATTGCTCTACATTAAAGAAGACCTAAGTGCTGAAATTTGGTAGGCTTATAGCTTATCTCATGTTGTAAACACCTCCAAATATTGCTCCAAGAGCCTTCTCCAAACTTGAGTTATAGGTTCCATCCTTCTTCTTTAATTTTGCCTTCTTACAACTCTGGATCCAACCACAATTTTCCTCATAACTCCTCGAATATAACTCCAATAGCAATCAGTTTTTTACACAACTTAATAGACTCATATATCTACAAATCCCAACAAATTTTACTCAAAATACTACTCTGATCACAAAGATATGCTCCCTCAAACTTCACTGATTTGGAGATAGACCCCTGTCACTTTGAAAGAGCATAACATTTTATTTATAAGACTAATGAGTATCAAACTTATACTCATCTCTTCCTTAACTTACATAGATCATGTCTATCAAATTTCACACTCAAATTTGTCTCTTAAATCTCTTTATACCCAAAAAAACCCACACACATGCACTGCCCATACAAACCGTCAACCTTGCCTTCACTCTATTTCTCTTTTCATTCAAACCGGTTACAATTTCACTCATAACTCTTTGTTTAGAGGTCATATTGACTTGAGATTTTGATACAAAGTAGTTAACTCTATAAGGAACAAAAACCCAACAAATTTCGCCACTAAAGTCTAAGTGGTTTTCAAGAACCAAGGCCCGAAATTTAGTAACCCTCTCTGCCCTAGTCTTAAACACCTACAACTTTCACGACTCATATCTCCCTTGATACTTAATGAAAAGACATGAGAATTATCTCTATGAGTTCTTTATCTTGTCTACTACAAACCTACAAAAACTCGCACCTAAAATCCTCTCTAAGCTTCTTCTACACACAAAAACGTATACTACCTATCAAAAAGAAACCCTATCTCTCCAAAAAAACTCTCCTCCTTCTTCTTCACGACCCTTCCTTGTCATCTCCCTCCTGGTCTTCTTTATCCTCTTGGTCCAAAAAGACCTCTTAGCCCATGTCTTTTCCACTTCCTCAACCTTTTTCTTTTTACTAACTTGAAGAAATTTCACTTTTCAAGGTAAATTTCCATTGTATCTTCTTACTACTAATTTTCTATCAACCTTTCTTCTAATCTTAATCTTTTTATTTTAATGCATTCTTTTATGTTTTTCACACTATGTTTTGATTTACAACACGACAGCATGTTGAATCATTGTCAAGCTCGTTGGAGTATATCTTTGTCAAGATTCGAGTTCATTATCACTTATCGGCCAAAAAAATAATAAGGTTTGTCTGATGCCCTTTCTAGACGTTGTCGTATGACGTGGCCTTCTATCTAGGAATACACTGGGTACCTGGCTGTAGAGAGTTTATTTGAAATTTGTTGGCAAAATCCAAAAGGTCATTTGTCCTAAATAAAAAAGATAAATAATACAAAAATCTCACAAAAGAGAAGTTATATATGTAAACCTTCTTATATTCAAGTAAGTTTGTACAAAAAGGGTTCAAATTTCCACAAAAACCCTTCACAACTTTATTCACCCGCAAGGACTTATTTCTTGCTAAACTTTAGAGTCCAATAACTCTTGATCCAACTATTCAGTTTCTATAAAATTTAATTCAAAGTGTAGATAATCCTCTTAAGTTTCATTATAAGAAAGAATCAATTGTCAATTCATTTTTAATCGTCTGATATCTCAAAACCCCTAGCAGGTGCTTGAAACCCCAACTCAGAGACACCCAAGCACTATTTTCCTTATATCTCACAAACCCAAAATTCTAATGCCACAAAATTTTTGCACATAGTCTTGTGACATAAACATATACACTCCTGAAAATTTTGAGTCAAAAATCTATCAAATTACCTAAGATATAGCTCAAAATGTAACCACTATGTAAAAGGGTCACTTACTGCCCTTAAGTCTGTAAGCACTGATTTCAACTCCCAATATCTCCTTCACCCTAGCTTGGATTTTATCGAGCCATACGTAAAAAGTGTAGCCGTAAAAGTGCTCTCTCCAACCCCAGTCGCCAATCTTCAATTGCTTTCTGTATGCGCGTGTTATACTCAAAAGAGTGACAGTAGGTCCAAAATTAACACCTTAACTTTGGGCGCCTATAACTTCTTCATAAAAAGTGCAAATCACACAAAATTTGCACCTAAACCAGATCCAAAAACCTAAACCTTATGATCCTAGCCTCTGATGTTCGACTCCCTCCAAAAACAAACCCTAACTCCTAATAAACCCTCGGGCAGCCTCCTTGAAGCCCATTGGGCATGATTTTTGGCCAATTAGAATAGAGATTTCTATCATCCACCTCTATTCATCCACATGGATGGCCAAACTATCCTTTTTACACTAAAAACCCTTTTCTAACCCTTCTTCTTATAAGATTTACATACTTGGTGCTTTAAGCACCAAATAAAAGAAGTAAATAAGATCTTAAGGATCACCAATGTCTAACATAGGTGACTTAAGATATATACAAGTTACTATCCATATAAAATTAACTTCAAAAGTCACTACTAGAAAGAAAATAAGGTTGTATAAATCTTAATAATAATCCTTTTAATAGATTCTTTCTAAACTAGCAACCTAATCACATCCTATAATCAATAAAATCCACTGATATGACTTTCATTTAGCTAAGTAATAAATTGTACATTAAATATACATGTACAATTTTTTTACATAGTAGCCAAATCACAACACGACAACATTCTTATTTTGCACCAAAAGAAGGAGATGCAACTTTTGAGCAACAAAGAATGGTCCTCTTAAAATCAGAGCAATTTCATCTTTGAGCAATAAAATCAACATTGGCTGTTGATTCAACTTTTCTCAAGTAAATTCAGTCAAGTATGTCCTCAGACCCTCTTGTTCATGATATCAAGAATAATTCTTCCAAGTCTCATGATTCTTCTAAATTCGAATTCAAGAATAACCTACTATATTTTGAAGGACACTTATATGTTCCAAAAAGAGACATACGTTTACATGTTTTTCAAACATGTCATGATTTTCCAATGGTAGGACATGTTGGATACAACAAGACTTTGGAACTTATATCAAGAGATTTTTGGTGGCCTCAAATGTGGAAGGCAGTTAAAGACTTTGTACAATCATATGATATTTGCTTAAAATCAAAGATTCCTCATCATCGACTTTTAGGGCTTCTTCAGCCATTACCTATTCCAAAACAACCATGGTCTTCTGTTTCTATGGATTTCATTACAGATCTTCCAAGCTCAAGATCTTATGACTCTATATTTGTGATAATAGATCGGTTCACCAAGATGGCACATTTTGTGCCATGTACAAAATCTATCACAGGTGAAGAAACAACTAAGTTTTTTATTGATAATATCTATCGCTATCATGGGTTAGCTAAGGATATTATATCGGATAGGGGAACTCAATTTGTGTCAAGATTTTAGAGAACCCTTTTCAAAATCTTAAAAGTGGACATAAAGTTATCTTCAACTTTTCATCCTCAAACTCATAGACAAACAGAGTGCGTGAACCAAGTCTTAGAGCAATACTTAAGGTGTACCATCAACTTCCAACAAGATGATTAGATAGTTCTTCTGCCATTGGCAGAGTTTGCTTATAATAATATGATACATTCTTCTACGCAACAAACACCTTTCTTTGCCAATTATGATTACCACCTATGACTTGATGCTTTTGACTTTTCAAAAGTTGATAATTCAACAGCAGAAGATTTGGAAAATCGTTTGTCAGAGCTACATGCAATAATGAAGGTGCAATTAAAAGAAGCTCAAGAATGATAAAAAAATAAATACAGATGCGTATCGCAAGGAACAACCACAATTCAACGTGGGGGACAAGGTATGGTTACTTCATCGTAATATCAAAACTATTCATCCTTGTGGTAAGTTGGACTATCATAGGCTTGGACCTTTTCCTATTTCTGAACAAATCAATCTAGCTGCATATCAGTTACACCTACTAGAGTCTATGAAGATCCATCTTGTATTCCACTTGTCACTATTCGAGCCATATAAAATAGTGGATATACAAAGAAGAAGACAAATGCCACCGCCTCCTATAGAAGTGGACAATGATGAAGAATTCGAGGTTGAAGAGATTTTAAATTTAAGGCGGTGCTAAAATTGACTTGAACATCTTGATCATTGGTGCGATATTGCGTTGTAAATTAAAACATAGTGTGAAAGATATAAAAGAATGTGTTTAAATAAAAAGATCAAGATTAGAAGAGGAGAGGATAAAAAAGAGAAGGGATTGTGGTTATAACCACTATATCTTGGAGGTTATATTATTTATCACAAGCTCAGGGATGATAGACAGGCCAAACTACTAATTTCCTACTGCAATCCCTACTAGCAGTATCAAGTCATGAAGCCAAGGATTCCTACAGTGAAGCAAAGTGGATTCGAACTCACGTTGTCGTGTTGTAAATCAAAACATAGTGTGAAAAATATAAAAGAATGCATTAAAATAAAAAGATTAAGATTAGAAGAAAGGTTGATAGAAAATTAGTAGTAAGAAGATACAATGGAAATTTACCTTGAAAAATGAAATTTCTTCAAATTAATCCAAAGAAAAAGGTTGAGGAAGTGGAAAAGACATGGGCTAAGAGGTGTTTTTGACCAAGAGGATAAAGAAGACCAGGAAGGAGATGACAAGGAAGGGTCGTGAAGAAGAAGGAAGAGAGTTTTTTTGGAAGGTATAGGATTTTTTTGATAGGCAGTATATATTTTTGTATATAGAGGAAGCTTGGAGAGTATTTTAGGTACAAATTTTTATAGGTTTGTAGTAGAAAAGATAAAAAACTCATAGAGATAATTCTCATGTCTTTTGATTAAGTATCAACGAAGATATGAGTCGTGAAAGTTTCAAGTATTTAGGACTAAGGTAGTGAGGCTTACTAAATTTCGGGCCTTGGTTCTTGGAAACCACTTAGACTTTAGTGGCAAAATTTGTTGGATTTTTGTATCTTATAGAGTTTCTACTTTGTGTCAAAATCTCAAGTCAATATGACCTCTGAGCAAAGAGTTATGAGTGAAATTGTAACTGGTTTGAATGAAAAGAGAAATAGAGTGAAGGCAAGGTTGACGGTTTGTATTGGCAGTGCATGTGTGTGGGTTTTTTTGGGTATAAAGGGAGTTAAGTGACGAATTTGAGTGTGAAATTTAATAGACATGATCTATATTAGTTAAGGAAGAGATGAGTGCAAGTTTGATACTCATTAGTCTTATAAATAAAATGTTACGCTCTTTCAAAGTGACAAGGATCTATCTCCAAATGAGTGAAGTTTGAGGGAGCATAACTTTGTGATTAGAGTAGTATTTTGAGTAAAATTTATTGGGATTTGTAGATATATAAGTCTATTAAGTTTTTTAAAAAATTGATTGCTATTGGAATTATATTCGAAGAGTTATGAGGAAAATTGTGGTCAGATCTAGAGTTGTTAGAAGGCAAAATTAAAGAAGAAGGATGGAACCTATAACTCAAGTTTGGAGAAAACTTTTGGAGCAATATTTGGAAGGTGTTTACAACATGATACAAGCTATAAGCCTACCAAATTTCAGCACTTAGGTCTTCTTTAATGAAGAGCAATGAAGGTATGAAGCAAAGGGGGCCCACAATCAAAGGCAGCATGGAGGGATTACTTTGACAACATGGTTCTCTCTAACCACATGAGCTATAATCAAAAGGTTTATGGGGTTTGCTTCTTTACTTCCTTAAGTACCATGTATTCAAATTTTGCTTCAATTGATGTGATATCCTAGGATTTATGACCAAAATTGAAGGCGGGTTTCTAAAGGCAGAATATGTTAGGGTTAATAAAGTATGTTTTTATGTAAATTCTTCAATTTTATGAACTTTATGAATCTCATCTTGCACTTGAGAAACTAGA
Source organism: Physcomitrellopsis africana (assembly GCA_036785485.1). NCBI lineage: Eukaryota > Viridiplantae > Streptophyta > Bryopsida > Funariales > Funariaceae > Physcomitrellopsis > Physcomitrellopsis africana. Next base: position 183,373 of record JAWRVF010000322.1, read on the forward strand.
GGCAAAAAAGACCTAGTGTTTCTTAGGACTAAGACTCTCACCACGACAACGTCAGTTCCAAAGTAGCTAAGAACTTAACCACATAAGTTTCTTTGACATGGCAGTGTAGGATGTAGTTCTTTCTTTTTTATCTCTAATCTAATCTAAGTTATTTCTTTCTGCTTGTTAGGTTTTCTTCTATTTTATCATAGATCTTCTTTACCTTTATTTGCTTCTCTCTTAGATCTGAAATTAAATGTTGTGGGCTGAAATTAGAAGAGAAGTTGGTAGAAAAATGATAGTAAGAAGATAGAATAGAAATTTATCTCAAAAAAAGAGATTGCTTCAAGTTAATCCAAGATAAAAGATTAAAGAGGTGGGAAGATATGGCTGAGGTGTTTCTTTGACCAAGGGAATAAGGGAGACCAGGCGGGGAGGACAAGGAAGGGTCGTGAAAGAGAAGGGAGAGAGCTTTTTTTTTAGAGGTGCATAGGATTTTTAATAGGCACTGTATATTTTTGTGTGTAGAGGGAGCTTGGAGAGGATTTTAAGTACAATTGTTTGTAGACTTGTAATAGAAAAGATAAGAAATATATAGAAATAATTTTCATGTCTTTTGGTTAATTATCAAGGGAGATATGAGTTGTTCAAGTTGCACATGTTTAAGACTAGGGTAGTGAGGATTATTAAATTTCGGGCCTTGGCTCTTGGGAACCACTTGGATTCTAGAGGCAAAACTTGTTGGATTTTTATTTCTTATAAAGTTAACTAATTTGTGTCAAAATCTCAAGTCAATATGATCTTTGAGCAGAGAGTAATGAGTGAAATTATAACTAGGGTTTGGATGAAAAGAGAAATAGAGTGAAGGCAAGATTGTGGTTTGTATGGGTAGTGTATGTGTGTGGGTTTTTTTTGGGTATAAAGGGAGTTAGGAGATGAATTTGAGTGTTAAATTTGATAGACATGATCTATGTAAGTTAGGGAAGAGATGAGAGCTAGTTTGATACTCATTCATTTTATGAAAAAAATTTATGCTCTTTCAAAGTGACAAGGGTCTATCTCCAAGTTAGTGAAGTTTGAGGGAGCATATCTTTGTGATCAAAGTAGCAATTTGAGTAAAAATTATTGGAATTTGTAGATATATGAGTCTATTAAGTTGTGTAAAAAATTGATTACTGTTGGAGTTATGATTAAAGAATTATGAAGAAATTTGTGGTTGGATCTAGAGATGTTAGAAGACAAATTTAAAGAAGAAGGATAGAGTCTATAACTCTAGTGCAAAGAGGACTTTCGGAGCAAAAATTGAAAGACATTTACAACATAAAATAAGAAACAAGCCTACTAAATTTCAGTACTTAGGTCTTTCTTAATGAGGAGCAATGAAGGTGTGAAGCAAAGGGGGTGCAAAATCAAAGGCGGCATAGAGGGATTACTTTTACAACATGGTTCTTCCTAATCACATGAGCTATAATCAAAAGGTTTATAGGATTTGCTTCCTTACTTCTTTAAGTGCCTACTGTTTAAATTTTGTTATAATTGATGTGATATCCTAGGATTTATGATCTGATATCCTAGGATTTATGATCAAAGTTAGGAGCAAATCTCTAAAGGCAGAATAGATTAGGGTTCATAAAGTATGTTGTTTTAATGTAAATTCTTCAATTTTATAAATTCTTATGGATCTCATCTTGTACTTAATTAACTAAAGGCATAAAAGATCCAGTATTTCTTAGGGCTAAGACTCTCACTAAAAAAGCGTATACGATATTAGTGAATGCACATGGGAGCCATTCAAGAATCTAACAAATGCATCAATAAAAGTCAATGCATTTCATTGATGACATCCGTCAAAACTAAGATAAAAAAAATCAAAAAAATCTTTGATATAAAGCAAAGCAGGTTCTATAGAGGTTTTTATCCTACCTTGTATCATTTTTTTGTTATTTCCTTAGATTTATTCATGCTAAAGAGATGGAAGATCAACAACAAGCAAATTCAGCTCAAAAGCCATTATTTGTTGATTTATCAGATGAGACATTATGACTATCACAACCTTTAAGATGACAAAATAGAGATGAAGACCCTCAAGAACGACATGTCCTTCCTCAGATTGATGGCGAAATACAACGTGTTTGATATCATGACTTTGGAAGAGACTCTTAATGTTTGGTGATACTTTTAGAGGTAGGAACTATTCCTGATGGTATTCCTAATGTTTCTTTGAAAGGAGTTATGAAGACCTCAACAATGATCAAATAATAGGGTGGTCCTCTTGCCTTCGTATGGGACATTATCGATGGCTGAAAGGACCTATCAATTATCTTCAAAGGGAACAAAAATTAGAATATGTGGCAAGGACAATTTGATGTATCCTGGACTTCTTCAACATGCAATCACCGCTCCTTGTGGAACTCGTCGCTAGAAGAGGAGGTAATGTCACGGACATAAGATTTACTCCAATAATTATCTAATTTATATAAATCAATAGAAGTAAGTAAAATAAGTTGATTCGATAATATCTGATAGAGAAGCTTCCTTGAAGCTTTATAGATGCGGAATCATCTTTATACATGTCTATGAGTGATTGGTAGGTTAGAAACTTAGTCAATAAGCTAGCTACATGGCGCACATGTTGGTAGCTTATGGAACAAGTTAGCCATGTGTCATACATGTTGGTAGCTTGCGGAACCAGCTAAGTACGTGGCGCACATGTGGGAAACTTGTCGTACAAGTTTGATACGTGTCTAACAAATTAGACAGGTATAGGAGGTCCTATAGAATAGTGCCATATAACTCTTAGTTAGATAGTATTTAAAGAGGCAAGAGTGCAGTCTTCTTCACTCTTGTCAACTCCTTTCTTGCTTCTAGTCTAGATTCAAGAGTCTATAGTTTTCTTGTCTTGTGGCAAATAGCCATTCTAATTTCTTTTAATATACATATTTTCTTATTTCTGTTTTGTTATTCTTCTTAATAGAAGTTTCATATGTTTATTTGCTTTCATTGAGTTCTTGATCTTGACACCTAATTTATTTTTTATCTTGAGGAAGTTCAATTATAATACATAGATTGTTTAAAAAATTTATAAAGATACTAATTACATCTAAAAATCTTAATTATGAGCAAATAAATTAAATTTTAAGATAACTTCTTTTATTATAAAAAAATAATTTATATATATATATATATATATATATATATATATAATTTTTTAATATCTATTTTTATATAATATTTTTTTTATTAATAAGAATATAAAAAATATAAAATATTTTAAATTCTACCATATTAATTTATTCCATGTATCATAAAAAGATGAAAAAATCTTAAATAATAAAAAGTTATTAAGATAATCAAAGCTTGGCCTATTCTATCTTAATTTTTTGATATAAGATATCATTTGTAATATAAGGTTATAATTCAAGTCAAGTATGGCTAGTTATTAAGCTTTAATTTAATTTAATTTTTTTTAAATTTATATTATTAGCTTAAATCTACATGTAATAAGATTTTTGCATGTTGGATTCTTTAGATTGCAAGACTCTAATAAGTCATATAGCTATTCATGCAAGCATAAATTTCTTCAAATTAACAATCTTTAAACCTTCTGCAAATTTTTTATAATAGCATAGGTACAAAGCTACATTAACTTTTATTTTCATATGAGTTTTCTTCTATTAAAAATTGCATACTATAGACTTGATTTTTTTTATTGCATTTAGCAATTTGGCCTAGATAGAAGTAAAGAAATAAAAAAAGAAAGAAATATATTACATATATTCATTGTTATATCTACCACATTTAAACAAATAAAACACCAATTATTAAGTTTTGTTTTAATTTAATCTATTAAGATGTCCAGGACACAAACTAAAATAGATGTATAAGTTAGTAAAAATTATGTCAAAGGAAAATAATAAGATAGAAATAAAGAAGTATGTATATTCAAAAAGAAACTGGAATAGCTATTGTCAAAGACTAGAAAATATATGAGATTCTTAAACTAGACTAGAATTAAGAAAGGAATTGACAAGAGTGAAGAAGACTTCACTCTTGTCTCTATTTATACTATCTATCTAAGAGCTACGTGGTGGTATTTTATAGGACTTCTTACATGTGTCTAATTTGCAAGACACGTGTTAAACTTGCAAGATAAGTTTTCCACATATGTACCACGTACTTGGCTTGTTCCACAAGCTACCAACATGTGCGACACATGGCTAGCTTGTTCTACAAGCTATCAATATGTGCAACATGTGGCTAGCTTGTTGACCAAGTTTCTAACCTACCAATCACGTATAGACATGTATAAAGGTGATTCCGTATCTATAAGCTTCTAGGAAGCTTCTTTTTAAGATATTATCAAATTATCTTATTTTATTTACTTCTATTAATCTATATTAATTAGATAATTACTAGAATAAATCTTATGTCCGTAATATTATCCCCCTTTTTAGGAACAAGTTCCATAGGGAGCGGTGATTACATGTCAATGAAGTTCAAGATACGTCGAATTGTGCTTGCCACATACTCTAATTTTTGTTCCCTTTGAAGGTAATTGATAGGTCCTTTTAGCCATTGATAGTGTCCCATACTAGAGCAAGAGGACCACCCTATTATTTGATCATTGTTGAAGCCTTCATAACTTCTTTCAAAGAAAATATTTGGAATACCATCAGAAGTAGTTCCTACCTCTAAAAGTATCACCAAACATCAAGAGTCTCTTCCAAGGTCCTAATATTAAATACATTATATTTTGCCATCAATCCAAAGAAAAACATGTTATTCTTGAGAGTCTTTATTTCTACTCCGTCGTCTTGAAGGTTGTAATAGTTGTAATATCTCGTGCAATAAATGAGGAAACGATGGTTCTTGAGTTAAATTTGCTGGTTGTTGATCCTCCACCTCTTTAGTATGAAAAAATTCAAGGAAATAATAAATAATAATACAAGGTAGGATGAAACCTCTATAGAACCTGCTTTGCTTTATAGCAAAGATTTTCTTTATTCTTTATCTTGATTTTGGCGGATATTGTCACTGAAATGCATTGACTATTATTGATGTGTTTGCTAGATTCCTAGATGGCTCCCATATGCATTCACTAATATCATATCCATGCTAATGCATAAGATATTCCAGTCAATTTTGGCGCCGCCTTGAATGTAAAATCTCTTGAACCTCAAATTCTTCATTGTTGTCCACTTCTATGGAAGGTGGTGGCATTTGTGTTCTTTCTTATATATCCATTGTCTTGTATGGTTAAAATAGTAACATATGGAATACAAGATGGATCTTCATAGATTTTGGTAGGTATAATCGATAAGCAACTGAATTGATTTATTCACAAATCAAAAAAGGTCCAAGCCTAAGCTAATTCAGCTTGTTACAAGGACAGATAGTCTTGATATTATGACAAAATAATCATATCTTATTACCCACATAGAATCAAGGTTGTTCCTTATGATAGACATTTGCATTGATTTTTTGTTGTTCATGAGCTTTCTTTAGTTGTGCCTTCATTGTTACATGTAGCTCTAAAAATCAATTTGCCAAATCTTCTGTTGCAAGATTATCAACTTTTGAAAAGTCAAAAATATCAAGTCATAGATGATAATCATAATTTGTAAAAAATGGAGTTTGTTGAGTAGAAAAATGTATCGAATCATTATAAGCAAACTCTGCCAATGGCAAAAGAATTGTCCAATCACCTTGATGGTAGTTGATGGTACATTTTAAATATTGCTCCAAAACTTGATTTACTCATTCTGTTTATCCATCAGTTTGAGGGTAGAAAGTTGAAGATAATTTTATATCCATTTTTAATATTTTAAAAATAATCCTCCAAAACCTTGATATAAATTGTGTTCTTTTATTTGATATAATATCTTTTGGTAATCTATGATAGCAATAAATAATATCAAAGAAGAATTTAGTTGTTTCTTCATCTGTAATAGATTTTATACATAGTACAAAATGTGCCATCTTGATAAAATGATCTACAATTACAAATATAAAGTCATATAAACTTGACTTTGGAAGATCCATGATAAAATCTATAGAAACAGAGGACCAAGATTGTTCTGATACAAGTAATGGTTGAAGAAGTCGATAAGGTTGGTGATGATGAGTTTTTGATCTTGAACAAATATCGCACGACTATACAAACTCTTTAATAACCTTCTACAGTTGAAGCCACCAAAAATCTTTTGATATTAGCTCCAAAATCTTATTATATCCAAAATATTCTACTGCAAGGAAGTTGTAACGAGCTTCTAGAGCTTGTAGTCGTACTACATCTTTTGAAATATATGGGCATCCTTCAAAATAGAGTAGATCATTCTTGAATTCAAACTTGGAAGTATCATAAGACTAAGATGAATTATTCTTAATCTCATAAACAAGAAGATCTGAAGGCATACTTGATTGAATTTGCTTGACAAAAGTGGAATCAACAGTTAATGCTGATTTGAACTTTTAATCATATTCTTCATATATGGATGAAACCTATTAGGATTTCTTGATTATTTACAAATACAATTTTATCTTCTACAGCCAAGTGCTTGGTGCATTCCCAAATAAGACAACATGTAATATGACAACAGTGACTGGACTAGACATGCCTTCTAGATAGTGACGCCATTCTTGAAAAGAATCCACAGTTACAAGAAGTTCTTTATCATGGATTTTATAATTGATCTTTGCGGCAGAAAATTTCTTGGAATAGAATGCTACTGGGTGGAGTTTGTCATCTTCTCCCATTTGTGAGAATACTGCCCCTAAAGCAAAGTCTGAGGCATCTATTTCTATTAAAATTGCTTTGGAAAAATTGACACAATATAAAATTAGTGTAAAAGTAAAAGTTATTTTCAAAGCCTGAAATGATGCTTCTGTTTCTTTACTCCACTCAAGTTTGTCCTTATAAGTTAAGCGTATAAGTGGAGTTGCAATTTGAGAAAAGTTTTTGATGAAGATTTGATAGTAATTGGCAAATTTCAAAAAGCATTGCACATCTCTTATTATTTTTGGAATCTTCTAATTTATGACTATCTAGACTTTCTTAGGATCTATTTTGAAACCATCATTTGAAATGATGTATCCTAAGAAGTCAACTTGAATAATATGAAATACACACTTTTCCATCTTGGTATATAACCATGTATTTCTAAGTTTTTATAACAAACGATGAATATAAAATTCATGTTCTTTTATGTTCTTAAAATAGATTAAAATATTGTCTAAATAATAGACAATGAAGTCATCAAGAAACTCACAAAAAATATCATTCATAAGATGTTGAAAAGCAGCTAGTGCATTTGTAAGTCTAAAAGGCATGACATTATATTCGAAATGTTTATATCTTGTTTGAAATGCAATCTTCCATTCATCACCTTCTTTGATGCACACTAGGTTGTATGCTCCTCTTAGATCTATTTTTGTATAGATCTTGGCTTGATTCAGTTGATTAAGAAGTTTAGATATAAAAAATAGAGGGTATCTATTCTTGATGGTAATCTTGTTGAGCCCAGTGATCCATCTTTCTTCTTTACAAACAAGATAGGAAATCCTACTAGATATTTTGAATGGCGTATGAAGGTCTTGGCCAAGTTCTTATCAATATATTTCTTGAGTTCAACAAATTCATTCTACGATAGACTATGGATCGATCCAAATAGAGGTTGAGTTCTTTCTTTGAAATCAATTGAGCAATCATATAGATAATGCTCCGGAAGAATGTTTGTATTTTTCTTCTCAAAAACGTCTTGATAATCTTGATATTGGCTTGAAATGCCACTAGAAGTCCTTCCACCATCAGAAATGGGTGTAGCATAAATAACAAAAGATGATCCTTCTTTTGCTTCATTCATAAATGTTTTTACACTTATAAGTGCGGATTTTATTATATTAGGCTTATGATTTGTTATTTGATTTATGGGACTCTTATCAATGCTTTGAAAAAAGTCAAGTCTATAGAAAATCTAATTTATTTAAGGATTGTACTTTTTTAGCCATGATAAATCTAAAATGACTGGATTAGAAAGAGATTTAATTATATTAAAGACTACACAATTATTGTTACATTTATAGGAAGGATTTCATAAGTAATATTTTCAAAAGATAATAGATGACCATCTATGATTTCTACATGTATGGATTTAGTTTTTTGTATTGAAGATATTTTACAACTTTTAATAAATACTTTATCTAAAAAACATATTAAGGCTCGTAAATCTAATAAAATAGAGGCTTTGTGATTTTTAGGTCCTAAATAGACATCTATTTTAAAATAAGGAGAGGGTTTTGAGAAGAGGATAGGACCTTTACTAGAAGTTGTATAAGATTCCAACTACACGGTCCCTATTGTAATTGGACAAACTCATTTTCTGACATATTGTCTTCTTTGACAATCGTATTTTTCATCTTGTAATTGCGTTGTTTCTTTGAACAATTTTGAGCAGTGTGCTTAGATTCTCCACAATATAAATACAATCTTTTTTGATGATGATGAGTCTTTTCTTGTTTAGTAAGAGGTTTGAAACATACCACGTCAATTTGGTGGTCTTCTACTTCTGAATATATGTATTGAGAAGATGTTGATGTTGCCATTATATTATATTAATGTTGGTATTCTCTTATGCAGCTCTCTAATCGAAATTCAAAAAGGCCATTGTCACACTTCACAGCAAAATCAATTGCTTGACTTAATGTTTGAGGATTGAGTAAGTTGAGCATTAATTTTTTTACTTCATATTGTAATCCATAGAAAAATTAGCTAATAAATATAACATCATCTCACTTGGTGTCAATTGCTAATTGCCAAAATTGTGAAGCATATAATGTCATTGATTAATTGTCTTGTCGTAAAATACAGATCTTGTTGGTTATAACATGAATTGTATCATATTTTCCATATATAGATCAAAATTTTATTAAAAATGCCTCTAAATTATCCAATACTTGATCACATCGTTCAAGAAAGAATGAAAACTATGATAAAGCAGAATCTGATAGTAGTGTTCTAATAAACCTGACTTGTGACCCTTAGGTTGGATAACTTTGGGGTTGAAGTTCAATCACCAGTTGTATTTGATTGATGAATCCTTAAAACTTAGATCTGGTGTCATCAAATTTCTCTGACAAACTAATTTTTGGTTCTTTGATGCTTGAATGGTATTCAATCATAGGTGAAGTGGTATGACTTGAAGCAGCTCAAATCATCTCTATATTATCACTTCCTGCTAATCTTGTTGCTCTTTATGGTGGTGCATTGAATTGATGCATTGCAAGCATTGATTCTCTCATTTGCTCTTGCATTTGTACCACTACACTCTTCATTTTAGCAAGCTCTGCCTCGATACCACAATAGAAAAAAAAAAATGTCTTTTCTCACTACAAAATAAAACACTCAAGAACAAAAGAAAAAATTCTATGAAGAATATGAATTTAGAAGTGTGTAATCTACAACTTCTAATTTGCTTATGTCTTATCAAGAAAAAGGAGTAATTCTCTCTTAATAAAAAAGAGACAAAACTCTGATATTATAACTTCACTCTTATTAATCTGTTAAGGATAAGTAATGTCATGTATAAGTTAGTAAAAACTGTATCAAAAGAAAATAATAAGATAGAAATAAAGAAGTATGTATATTCAAAAAGAAATTAGAACGGCTATTGCCAAAGACTAGAAAATACATGAGACTCTTGAACTAGACTAAAAATAAGAAAGGAATTGACAAGAGTGAAGAAGACTTCACTCTTGTCTCTATTTATAGTATCTATTTAAGAGCTATGTGGCGGTATTCTATAGGACCTCCTACACATGTCTAATTTACAAAACACGTGTTAAACTTGCAAGACAAGTTTTCCACATATGTACCACGTATTTGGCTTGTTCCAGAAGCTATCAATATGTGCGACACATGGCTAGCTTGTTGACCAAGTTTTTAACCTACCAATCACCTATAGACATACATAAAGGTGATTCCACATCTATGAAGCTTCTAAAAAGCTTCTTTCTAAGATATTATCAAATTAACTTATTTTACCTACTTCTTTTAATTTATATTAATTAGATAATTACTAGAGTAAATCTTATGTTTGTAATATAAGAATTGGTGTACAATCTTTGTTGTAATAATAGTTTGAATGGGATGTTTAATAGTTTATAAAGTTTATTCTCTTTAATATTACTTCAATCAATTCTATTTATATATTTGAAATCAAAAGTATTTTTATTTTATTAGATTATAATTAATTTGGAATAACTAATATTTAACATTAAAACCAAGTTTAATTTGTAGAAGATATTGATTGAATTTAAAATACATTGTTTATTTTATAAACTTATTAGAACCAAATGGTTGGAATCAAATTATTTGTTGTATGTAGATATCATGGATCTTAATTTCTTCAATTTTTATTATTATTCAATTTTTCTTGAAAAATGGGTGTAGGACTTTAATCATTAATAAGGAATAAATATGGTGCTAATAAGAAACCATAAGAAAACATCCTTTTAAAAAAGAAAAGACAATATTTCTTTATTTTTAGTATATATTATTATTTATTTATCTAAAGATAATAATATCACCATTTCTTTGAATTTATGATAAAAATCTATTTTTTTATAATAGAAAATAAGAAATTCCAAGAAATTTTATTATATTCTTTAGAAAAAAAAAATTATAATAAAAAGACTTGCTTAGATTTTTTAGTCTAATTTTTTTCTTACTTAATAAGAATATTGTCTTAAATAAATCTAAATATGATAATTTTTTTTTGTTGTATATGAATCAATTTTATAAGAATTAATTAAATTCTTTATTATAAATTTTTTTGAAGATATTACATAAAATATTGAATAATATTATTAGAACTTTATTTCTAAAATATCATTAATTTTGCCTTTATAAATTAGCACAGTATTAATATTTAATGATATATTGAGAAGGGTGATTTTTTAATATTTTTTTATTGATCAAACTAAAATAATAATATGTAATATTTTTTCTAAAATCTTAAGAAATTTGTTTCCTATTTTATTTGATTCCAAAGCCTTTTTTAAGATTATATCTCCAATTTTATTAATAAAATCTTCTATAAAATATTTTAGATAAGATTATTTTATATTAACTTTAGAAATTTATAGAAAATAAGATTCAAGACATAATTGGTGGTTTTCATAGATATTCTAGTGGATTGAATTTTAAAATAAATAGGGAAATAAAATCTTTAATAATTTTATTTTAGCCCTATTTAATGTCTTATAATTCTATTATTTTTATCTTATCAATTAAAAAGTATAAAATAAAGCTAATTTTTTCTTATTTTTATAAAAAATATCTTAATATATTTATCATATATTTTTTTCTATTGCAATCTTATTCTTGATTGTTGACCTTTTGTTTCAAATATTTTATTTATAATAGCTATTTATTAAAAAAATTCAATATTTTAATTTAAATTTAAATATTTTATATCTCTTTATAAATTTTTATGAATTAAACTTATCTATTTTTAGCCTCTATTTCTTATTTTTTTCACTTGCAAACTTATAATTTGTTAAATTATAAATATAATATATTAAAAAATTTCATCATTATTTTATACCTATAGATATTATTTTTAAAAAAATAGTTTTATGTATAAATATTATTTAGCTTAGTCAAGATTCTAAATCTTTTTTTCATGTTGTTTCAAGAAATTCTTATATGTTTGCTTTTCAAAAAATAATAAAAATAATAAAATCTAGATTTAAAAAGTAGATATATATCTTTTTTAATTTTTACTAATATTTTATTACAAAAAATAGTTTGTCTTTACATGATTCTATGATGTTTGAATTTCTAGTAAACATTCAAAGAATTATTTTTAAAAGACCATCTACCATATTAGTCTGCAATTGATAACATTCATCATAGTTTTTTAAAGCATACATTGTAGCTACAATCAAAAACTTGCCAAAGATATCTTTTAAGATAATCCAAAGTGTGAAAGGAATTAAATGCATCCAAATTGGATGTCTTAAAATTCCACACAAGAATTAATAGTAGTTAATTATCTTAAATTAATTAATATATATTTATAATCTAACTTAAGTTATTATTCTATTGATTATTTAAATTTCATATATCCATTCAAGCAACATTCATTCCAATCCATACAATGGATGTCAATCTAATTTTTTTTATTCACAAAATAAATCATATCCAAATTAATAATTTTATCTAATTATAATGTTTATCCAAAAAAATTATCTATTAATTTAATTATTCATCCAAATAAAACTTCTACATCTTTTTTTAATCTTTTATCTAAAATTCATCTATAACAACTATCTAATAGATTTATAAAATCATTTAAGTAATGAATCAAAGGAAGTTGGCACCTTGAAACCTAATGCTACATCTCCATTTACAAAATAATATACCGCATTTACTACCAAATTCTAAATTAATTCCAACTAGTTTTGTTGGAAGGAAGACTTGAGTATGCATCTACTTTCTAAAATTCACCTTCAAATTTGTTTGGACGCCTCCAATATTGCCTATCAAATTTGATGCTTTAATTTGTAAAGGCAGCAAACTCCCTTCTATAAAACTGAGTGCTATGGCCTTGTCCTTAATTGCCTTTTAGTAAACTTAAGCTTATTAGAATCTTAACTTCAAATGACATCCTCTTATAAAAAATGAGTCTTTGTATTGCCTTCGTCTTCTTGATCTTTTCTTCTAAAATTGTATCTTTAATTAACAGCTTCAATTGAGAGGTAGTAAATCCTTTGCTACAAAAACTAGTACTCTTACAATGTCCTAACTTTAAAATTATTAATTCTTAGCTCTTTAGAAACTAGACTTCATTAATTCTTCAAAAAAAATAATTCTTGATGCTATCTAGCTTGTAAGCAATGATGGGCAATCTTTCAAAATAGAACTATTCAATTATAAAGGCAATATACCATATTTTATTAAATTAGATGCTGATTCATCTTCCAAACTCCAAATTTTAATATTTTTATGTCTATAAAATTACAACAATATTTTCTATCTTTATTTAAAATTTTTAAATCTAATTCTAAATTTTAAAAGAAAAAAATAACAATTACTAAAGCCACTTATAAAATTCTAGAGAAAATATAATAAGACATCATCCACACATACCAAAAAAAAAAAAAAAAAAAAATGCTTGCTATATGAACATATGAGACTTCTTATGCTATTGTCTTAAGGCCTAAAGATAGTTGTGATATCTCTATCCTTGAATTTCAAGGAGCTTAAATTAAGATCCACGATTTTAATTGATCTAAGGATCAAGATTGGTGACTATCAAATGAATCACAGATATGTTTTTTTGGCCAAGTTAACTTTATCATATGCCTTGGTTTATAAGAAATTATAATAGTTACAAAAATTAGAAATATAACAATTTGGATTAAAATTAAATTATTTTTAAATTACTTCTAACCTACTTTTAACATGCTTATGATATTATTGATATCATAATTAGATTAAATAAATACTAAAATTAAAAAATAATGATAACAACAATAAAAGTTAGAACTAAACTATCTAATAAACTATTGATTATATTCATATAAAGAATCCAATTATATATCCATAAATTTATACTATGTACCAAATAGTTAAAGTATGGAACAATTAATATACATATTTTTTCTACATATGTTCAATAGAATTGCTTATATAACTATATATTGCTTCTAATATGTAAAAACCTACATAAAGCTATAAATTCCTTTTTAATTCTTGAACATAACTTCTATATAATATATACTCTTGTAATATAAATATAATATATTTAGATATTTTATTAATAATAATAATATTATTTTAATTTAAATATTTTTTAAAGTTTATTTAAGCTTTTAGTAACATAAATTAATATTTTTAGTTCTATACAAATTGAATTGAATATAAAAAATAACTTGAATATTTTTATTTTATAACATCTTGGAAAATATATTTTCTTTTGTGTGTATTTTAATCTTTATCTTTTAAAAAATCTTTTGGATTATGGAATCTTCATTAGAAAAAAGTATTATTTTAAAATATCTAACTTTTTATTATTAAAAAAAATAAAATAAGAATTGATATCTATTAGAAATAAAAAAAAAAATAATCATTTCAAAAATTTGAATTATAATTAATAAGAGAGTTAGCTAAATCTAACTTGTCTAGAATGTTGATATATGCTTAATTTTATTTTTAATATAATCTTTTCTAAAGATCCTAATAAAATTAGAACTTCATTTTTTTGTATTATTATTCTTTGTTAAAGTTACTAGATAGGTTCTAGCACACTTCTTTAGAACATACAGAATTTAATTGAGTAAATTTTATCTAAGTTTTTTTTAATAAGGCCATTTAATTCTTTGAAGAAACAATTCAATTGATAGCATATGTTTATATTTAGATCTATAAGAGTTAAAAATTTATCTATTATTAGCTATATAAAGTAATTATAACTATTTTATAATGGTTTCTTTAAACATTTGTCATGAGCAACCACTTTTCCAATAGAAAGAATAAACAAAAGATATTAAATAAGATTGCAATAAAAATTTATTTTGTCTTTTCTATTTCTATGATTATATTTTAGCTTGTAACAAGTTTATTTCTTTTATAATTATCTTTGTATGTCCTCTTAAAATCTACAAGGCTAAAATTATATTTATATATAAATATATATATATATATATATATATCATTTTTTTTTTCTTTTATCTTGTTCTACAACCATTTAATATATATTATTTCTAAGTAGTATTTATGTTTGAAGTTTATATTAATTCTTAGTGGTTTGATATATTTGGACATATTTCTTTAATAAATTTATATTTTAATATGCCTTTCATATTTTTTATGGTACTTTTTTTATATCTTATAAGTTAAAATTACTTGCTTTATATTTCTACTTACCTTTGTATATGCAATGTCAAGGACATACTTATCAAAACCTTCTAGAACATTCTAAAAGATTCTTAGAACTCTCTAGAACCTTCCAGAGCCTTCTAACATCTTCCAAGTTGGTAGAAGTTGCTTGAAAAGCTTCATAGTTTGTAGAAGTTGCTTGAAAAGCTTCCTAGTTGGTCGAAGTTGCTTGAGAAGCTTCCTAAGTTGGTGGAAGTTGTTTGAGAAGCTCCTTAGTTGGTAGAAGCTGCTTGAGAAGCTTCTTAGGTAGGAGTCTATATTAGAGTTGAGGCTGAAGAGTTCTTCAGTTTCGACAATACATCTCTTGGAGCTCTAGCTCACCTCTCTGGTATTATTTCTTGTACTCATCTGATTAATCTACTTCTTCTAAGTTCTTCTTGAACTTCTTGTTTAGACTTCTAATCTATATTCTGCATCCGTGATAGTTTGTCAAAACTGCCCCTTCTATCAATAATAGAACTTAGTTCTTTAAGATAGAGAGTGGACTACGTCTCTCTATGGAGATACTTGAGCATTCTAACGATTGCAGATTATCCTCTCTTGGACTCGTATTGATTCCTTCTTCTTTATTTAATATGGCTAGTAGAAAAAACATTGTCATGGTAGAGAGAATTTGCCTCAAAAAAGCACTATGCTTCTGGCTGCCATTAATTACTCAACCAAGATCTAAGTATAATAAAACCTCCAAATTTGTATAAAAGATTCTTTTATAGAGCTATTACACCCAATACATAAGCCTTAATTCATCAAACCACTCAAAACATAACAAAATATTCTAAATCCTCATTCCCCCTTAGGAAGGGAATTTTTTTGAAATTTTAATAATCCATAATTTTTAATCCAACTGTCCAAATCCACTCCAAATTTACATGAAATATTGATATATTTTCACAACTATCACCACAAATTTCAATAGTTGATTCATTATTGATCTTTAGATTTTGCCAAAACCCTAGCAGTAGCTTCAAACCCTTATTTATAAACACTTATGTACTAAATTCTTTATATCTCATAATTTAAAAGTTTAAATGCTATAAAACTTTGATTTATAGCTTTTTAGCATAATAATACACCTTCTTAGAAAGTTTGAGACAAAAATTCGTCCAGAAACTCAAATTATGGTAAACCCCATCACTATCAATAGAACATCCTACTTACTGCCTTGGAATTCAATCTGCTATCTTTGACTTCTAATATCTCCTTCTTTAGAACTCCAATTGTAATAATTATTCTACATTAAGTGTAGAGCTTGAAATCACCTCTCTAGTCGCACCTTCCAATCTCCAAAATCTCTCATTAAATTCCTTCAATCTTCAAAAGAGTGACAGTAGGTACAATTTGTACACCTTAACTTCAAGTGTCTTCTCCTCCCTCATTAAAACTCCAAATCCCTCGATTTTTATACCAAAATTGTAGTCCAAAAAACAAGCTTTCTAACTCTAGTCTTTGATTTTCTAATGGCCTCCTTGAAGTCACCAAAACTCTTGTTAAGATTGCGGGCAGCCTCCTCAAAGCCTATTGGGCATGGTATTCGACCAATAGGGATGAAGTTCTCCATTCCTTGCCTTCATCTGACTATGCCTTGATTTCATCCCTCCCAATTAGCCTCCTACTAGCTTAAATTTTCATCTTTAGGCTCCCACCTTCTTTCAAGACTTCATACTAAACATTTAGGTTCTATAAAATTTAAACCTCATAACCAAACTAAGTAAAAATCCAAAATAAAGTTTCTTATATTAACTTCCTTTAATTTATTTTACTAACCATTCTAACACATATCTAAATCTATAAACATATTATGCATTTTGAGTGGATTTTACATACTATAAGCAATTACAGTACAACAACGTTAACATGGTAGAATCTTCGGAGTCAAAGTTAGATGTGATCATCAATGCCCTTAACACTCTAGCGGTTAGAATTGCTGAAATTGAAGAAAATTTTGCTAAGCTCCTTGGAGCTACAAGAGTGGGAGTGGCTTAAACTATAGTACAACCACCTCTAGCTAATAAAGTACTGCCATCTATATCTCAATGTGAGAATTTGATTACACCGCAATACACAGAGCCTCGAGTCAGTCTCCCAGAGAAGTTTGATAGTATCCAATCAAAATTTTGTGGTTTTGTAAACCAAGTTCGATTGATAACATTCTTGCAACCAAAACGCTATTCAATCAAGAAATCACAAGTTGGATTACTAGAGACATTGTTTATTGCACAAGCTTTGTCTTGGTTTGCCCCCTTATTTGAGAAAAGATCTTCTATCTTGAGTAATTTTGAGACCTTTCTAAGAGCATTTGAGGAGGCATTTGGAAAGCATGATAAGGCTTGATGGACAATCACCAAGATTTGCTCTCTCCATCAAGGATCACGTTCTGCATTTGTTTATGCATTGGACTTCAGATAACTTGCTTGCGATATCAATTGGGGAGAAGAAGCACTGATGAGTCAATTTTATTGGAGACTTAGATATGACATGAAGGATTTATTACTATCTCTGCCTAACCCTCAAACACTCAATGAAGCAATCAACCAAGCGGTGAAGTGTGACAATCGGCTTTTTCAATGATATCAAGACCATTATTCCAGAGCTACACGATATCCACCAAGAAACCATTTCTATTCACCTGCTCCTATCAAGAGTGTAGAAATTCAATCTGAAATAGAAGATATGCAAATCAATACGATATATTTCAAGTCCCTCACAGCTGAAGAAAAGAAGTGACAATTTGAGCAAAACTTGTACTTATATTGTAGAAAAACAGGCCATAAAGCTGAAAATTGTCATAGAAAATACAAGCCTCAAATAACAAGACTCAAGAACACAAGCGTGTAGGAAAACAAGGACGTCCATCAATAATAAGGACCGTGCGGCTGGACATCTCAACACCCCAAATTAATCAAGGTCCCTTTCTCTCAACTCAACTTTTTCATTACTTTATAGTACTTTTATTTCTTGATATTTAAAAATTACAAACCGATGCTCTACTAGACTTAGGAGCATCTACTTGCTATTTAGATGAAGAATTTGCTAAGCTTCACAAATTTTCTCTTAAGAAGAAATCAAAGCATGTCCATATAGAAGTCATAGACGGCCGACCTTTGTCTTCTAGTGTCACGGATCCTAAATATAGATTGAAAGTCTAAACAAGAAGTTTAAGAAGAATTGGCAAGAATTAGATTAATCAAATGAATACAAAAATAATACCAGAGAGGTGAGCTAGAGCTCCAAGAGATGT
The DNA here is from genome assembly GCA_036785485.1 of Physcomitrellopsis africana. Lineage (NCBI taxonomy): Eukaryota > Viridiplantae > Streptophyta > Bryopsida > Funariales > Funariaceae > Physcomitrellopsis > Physcomitrellopsis africana. The sequence goes on from JAWRVF010000322.1 coordinate 201,531, forward strand.
GTTGTTGAGATTGAAGAACTCTTCGGCCTTGATTCCAATATATATTCCTACCTAGGAAGCTTTTCAAGCAGCTTCCATCAACTAGGGAGCTTCTCAAGCAACTTCCACCAACTAGGAAGATTTTAAAAGGCTTTGAAAGGTTCTAGAGAGTTTTAAGAATCTTCTAGAATATTTTAAAAGGTTTTGATAAGTATATCCTTGACATCACCTCTTCCTCTAGCTTCGAGGTCTCCAAGAAGTCATTTGAAATGTATACTCACAAACATAAAAAATCAAAGATTTGGCGCATAATCTGTACAATACACTCCAGTTGTCGTTCACGAGGCAGATGATTCATGGATCCTTATAGCCACCGGTAATGACCAAGACCTTCCACTTGAGACCATGCTTGAACTTCCGTATGTTCATTGTAGAAGCCGCCTGAAAATATTGTTTTGTCACTACCTTCATGAGCTGGTTCAGCTTCAAAGACAATCACAAGTAATCTGTTACTTGGTATTCTTTGACATCTTCTTGGCTCTTCTAATTCTTCATCTCGAGGTCGATGTTGTGAGCTACTTGGTTGCGATGGCATTATTACTGTAGTATCCTCATTTCTACTAGCCATATCTGAATACACCCTGAGATTAGATATCTTGACACTACAAAATATAACAAGTTATGTTTTGATAAGACTTGGATCTCTTTTTTATTCATTTCTCCAAAGAAGGCTTCATTTTCACGCTTTGTCAATGGCCAATTTTTAGTTTATTAGGATATTGTTGATAGAATTCTTGGACCTTTCGTGACACATTGGCAAGATTTTCTACCGGTTCCCATGTTCGTTCATTAATATCATAGCCACTTCAATGTATAAAGTACTCTAATTTATTCCATCTTTGCTGTGAATCTAGTATCTTTTCTACCTCATATTCTTTGTGGTTTTCAATTTCTATACTAGGTGACAAATATTGTACTCTTTTAAAAATAGATGATTTCCGATAAGGCTCTAACAAAAAAATATGAAAGACAGGGTGTACCTTCATAGCAGCTAGTAACTCTAGGTGGTACGCCACAAGATTGATCTGCTTTTGGATAACAAATGGTTCCAATCTATCATAGTCCAACTTATCACATGGCTGCTTGGTCTTGATATTCCATCGAAGTAGTTATATTTTATCTCCAATTTTGAAATTAGGTGCCTCATTCCGAAATTTATCTACAGATGCTTTGTAAGACTCTTCGGTAATTTGCAATTGAAGCTTCAATGTGATTTGAAGCTCCAATAGCTACTTCACCAATCCTTCAATTGCTAAGTTGTTATTTGTTGAGGGACTCAATAGATCAAGCTTTGGATGGTACCCATAGTTGGAAAAGAATGGTGTTTTTTGAGTTAGCTCATGAAGGGTGTTGTTATATGCAAACTCGGCTAGTAGTAGATATGTAGTCCAATCATCTTGCTGATAGTTGATAGTGCATCGTAAATACTGTTCCAAAACTTGATTCACATGTTCTGTTTGGCCGTCAGTTTGAAGATGGAATGTCGAAGAAAGCTTGATGTCTACCTTCAATATCTTAAAAAGAGATCTCCAAAACTTTGATACAAATTGGGTTCCTCGATCCAACACAATATCATCTAGTAGACCATGATATCGATACACATTATCAAGGAAGAGCCTTGCTGTGTCTTTGCTTAATGATGTCTTCTTACAAGAGATAAAATGTGCCATCTTTGTAAGCTGATCCACCACAACAAAGATGCTATCGAATGAATTCAATGGCGATAGGTCCATAATAAAGTCCGTAGAAATTGAAGACCATTGACGATGTGAAATAGGCAATGGCTATAGAAGTCCATAAGGGCAATGCCGAGGGTTCTTGGATCTTGTTTAAATATCAGAAGATAGGACAAAATCTTTCACATCCTTCTACATTTGGGGCCACCAAAAATCTTGAGAAATGAGTTCTAAGGTCTTGTTGAATCCAAAATGTCCCGCAACTAGAAAGTCATGACAAGATTGAAGGACTTGGAATTGTGCTGGTTCTTTTGGGATATACAGCCACTCCTCAAAGTATAAAAGATCTCCTTTGACCTTGAATTTGTCATCATTGATATGCTGCTTGATATCAAAGGCTATTGAATCTTCAATGGTTACGATACATACCTGGTTGAGGAAGTTGGCATCAATTAGTACAACAGCAGCAGAAATCCTGAATTGCTCTAGCTTTAACAATATCGTACATTGTTGATCAAGCATTGCTTTTCCAACCTTTGGTGTAAGATATGATCTTCTTGATAATGCATCAGATAGCCCTTGTTGCTTTCCAGGCTGATGAATAATAACAAAGTCAAACCTAGATAGCGACATATTTCATTGAGCTTGACAACGATTTAGAATCCGAGCCAACATGAAATACTCCAAATTCTTCTAATCCGTATATACGGTTACCGGATGTGCAGCTCCTGCAAATAAGTGACGCCACTCTTGAAAAGAATCCATTATAGCAAGGAGTTCCTTATCATGGATCTCGTAGTTGATTTGAGCCGCAAAAAACTTTTGTGAATGGAATGCAACCAGATGAAGCTTATTGTCGATGTCCATCTGCAAAAGTACGGCTCTTAAAGCAAAATGTGAAGCATCGATGTCGTGACGAAAGTCCGCTTTAGGTAGACGCAAGGTCCCTCTTTACAATCAAGTTGGATCCAATATGCACAAACTTTTTTAAACTTTTCTTTTATAGCCACAAAACCATGTGTATAATAAATCAACAAACTAGAAGCTTGGAAATTTATAAATCAAAATCCAGCCGTTTAAATAAGTTCAAATTTTGAAAACATAGAGTTCACTTCTTTAATCATCTTCACAAAAATTCTCAACCGTAAATTCATTACCGATCACCAGATATCATCAAAATATTAGCAAGTAATTGTATAAGTAAAACCAAATCAGAAACTTGAAAATTCATAATTTAAGATCCAACTATTCAAATAAGCTCAAAATTTGGGAAAACATATCTCATACCTCTGATCTTTGTCACATAAATTTTGAGCCATGAATTCATTGTTGATCATTAGATATCACCAAATCCTTGGCAGATACTTTTAGAAGTCAAATCTCAACCCGAAACTTGAAAATTCATAATTGAAGATCCAGCCGTTCAAATAAGCTCAAAATTTGGGAAAACATAATTTATATCTTTGATCTTCATCACATAAAATTTGAGCTATAAATTCATTGCCGATCGTCAAAACCTTGGCAGATACTTTTAAAAGTCAAAACCCTAGACACCCAAGAACAAATTTGCCATTACTCCCTAATCAAAGTCTCAATTGATATGAGATTTTAGACATAGACTCTTTATAGTATAAGTAATATGTACACAAAAAATGAGCTTCAAATTCTTCTTGAAACTCAAGTTCTAGCTTAAAGCAAATCCTTCTATTTATCTAACTTCTTCAAAACCCCAGTTTAGTTTGCTGGGTTTAACTAGCCATATCTCACTCAATCTGAACTCATTTCTATCAATTCTTGGACGTAAAATGTGTAGCTTGAAGTCTAGTTTCTAATCCAACTTTTGGATTTCTTGCTAGTATCTTAAAACTTCTAATACACCCTGAAAAGTGACAGTAGGTGTCATATTAGTAGTCTAAGTTCAAACAAGCATATCTCTCTCATCTAAGCTCCGAATCCTGCGTTTCTACCACCTAAACTCATGCCAAGAAGAAGCTCCCTCTGAATACCTCTCTGCATTTGCCAAAAAACCCCGTCTTCTTCTCCTCCGAGCTCGTCAAAGAAGTCGCAGCCAAGGTCTTTAAAGTCCAAGTCAACAATTAATAGTTTAAAGTTATAAAAATACCAAATCTAATCCTCCAAGTCAGCACTATTAATGGTAGCCGACTATTGACATCCAAATCTATTATTTATCCTTGGTAAAATCCTAAATTCAACCTCAAAGTCAAAACTCCTTATATCTACAAATATAATCCTGAATCTACTAAAATCTAAGATTGGAAAAAAGATAAAAGAAATAAAAGAAAGTTTCAAGGCTAAATCAAAGTTAAAGTTAAGATTAAAGATAAGGTAAAATTTTAACCAAAGAAAAAGAAAGAAAGTGAGAAATTTTTCCTAAACTATATAAAAACTTAGATTGGTAAGAAGAAAGAAAGAACTTAATAAAATTTTGAAGAAAAGATAATTAAGTTAGGTTTCTATATATGGATGTATTTACTTCACGACATCGGTTTTCAAATAGAAAGCCTTTATAAAGTTTGGGTGTACCAAGATTAGAGCCGTAATAAATACCGTCTTAAGATTTTGAAATATTTTTTTGATTAGAGGTTCCCATTCGAGCTTATCCTTACACATTAATCAAGTGAGTGGAGCAGTAACTTGAGAGTAATTCTTAATAAAGATCCGATAGAAGTTAGCAAAGCCGAGAAAATATTGTACATCTCTAACCGTCTTTGGAACTTCTTAGGACACAATTGCTTCCACCTTCTTGGGATCTATCTTCAAGCCTTCCGTAGTCGCAACAAATCCTAAAAGCTCCATCTCAGTTTGGTGAAATAAGCACTTTTCTAACTTGGCGTAGAATCCTGGCTTGCATAGTTTTTCAAGTATCAAACGAACGTGCTTCTTATGCTCTTCTTCGTTCTCAAAAAATATCAAGATATCATCCAGATAGATGACAACAAAATCATCTAGATGCTCTCAAAAAATGTCATTCATCATATGTTGAAAGACTGTCGGAGCATTGGTAAGGCCAAATGGCATATCATTATATTCAAAATAGCCATACCTTGTACGAAAAGCTATCTTCCATTTGTCTCCTTCTTTGATTCGTACAAGGTTGTAAGCTCCTCTTACATCAATCTTTGTAAAGATCTTTGCATGTCTAAGTTGTTCTAAAAGACTAAAGATCAAAAGTGATGGATAGCAATTCTTCTTTTTCACCTTGTTGAGACCTCGATAGTCCATGCACATCCGTAGTGAACCATCCTTCTTCTTCACAAATAAGATTGGTGCCCCAGTTGGCAACTTTGAATGACAAATGAAGTTCTAGGCTAGGTTCTCGTCAATGTATTTCTGCAACTCATCCAACTCTGTCTGTGATAGGTTGTAGATTAGGCCAAAAGGTGGATGTGCTCCTTCTTGTAATTCTATGGTATAATTGTATGGTCGGTGCTCCGGTAGCATATCAACATTCTTCTTTTGGAACACGTCTTGAAAATCCTTGTATTGTTCCGATATACTTGCTATTAAAATTCGATCTCCACTAGTTGGAGTCACATAAATGACCAATGGTGTGCCTTCCTTGCACAATCTTACAAACATTCTTGCTCCAATAAACAAGGATATTTTGGTTTGGAGTCTTCTTCCAAGCTTGTTCTTAGGTTGTTCTATGGAAAATGTTATCCTCCGCAACTTCCAATCTATGGATAGATTATTTTTTTCTAACCAAGAAAAACCAAGAATAACAGGGTTTGACAAGGTGCTAATAATGTTGAAAATAATATGACTATTATGGTCTTTAAACATCACCTCTACAGGTTTTGACTCATGGATGGTACTACCAGACAATAAAGGTCGTCCATCTATTATTTATACGTGAACAGGCTTGAATTTCTGTACTAGGGGAATTTTGTGAAGCTTAGTAAATTTTTGGTCTAAAAAACAAGCAAATGCTCTTGAATCTAATAAGGCTAAGATTTTTGTTTTTGAGGACCAAAAGACAAAAGAATTGTAAAACAATGGATAAGTTGAATAGAAAGAGAGGAACCGAGTATTGATTTTTCCAACCGCACGGTTCTTATTGTGGCCAGGCATCCTCATTTTTGTAAACAAATGCACCTCTAATCTTGATGCTACGTCTATTTTACTTCTTAGGATAATTTCCAACTCTATGCTCTTCTCCACCGCAATATAAATACAAACCTTTCTCTATATATTGCTTCTTTTCTTCTGGAGTAAGGAATTTGACACGTCCCGCATCATTTTATATGTCCTCCACCTTCGATTGTGAATTTAGGCTATTTTCTGATATAATTGCGCCGTGACGACTTGTATATTGTCTGGAGCATTGGTCTTGGCGATATTAAAATAGGCGATTATTACACTTCACAGCTTAGCTAATGGCTATTGAAGATAATAATAGAATAAGTTGCTAATGGTTAAAGGGTTGATTCTTGAGATATGAAAGGACTATCCTATGGATAAGTCACAAGGACAATAGCCTTGAGAATACGTAAGAGTGTATAGAATATGCTAAGAGATGTCTTAATAGTAGGTGAGATGTAAAAAGATGTCTTAATGGTAGGTTGGATGAATATAACAGAGAATAGATGAAAGTTGTCTATTAGGATAGCAACCTATAAGTAAAGGAAGTTGGAAGTAAGAGTTATCTCATTCCACACTTCTCTTTGTGTGAAACCTTGCTGATGCTAAGTGTTGTGGCTTCTAATTTCTAGTTCTTCAATAAGTTATGGGCCCACTTACCTTTGCATGTGAGTTTTGAAGTACTTTGAAGTCTTTGTTGTTGTGTAGAATTGATCATATTATTGTTGTGATGTTGAGATTTAGAAACTCCCAACTCCCAACTTCGAGATTCAGATCTAGATATAGAATTATTTTTGTTCTTACTTGTTGTTAAGTGCATTTTGGATTTGGGATGTCATTTACATCTTAAAGTAATGTTATAGAACACTAATATTGTGTTTGTTGCTTAAATTATATCTTTGGTAGACTAACTTTGTAGTTTCATGTGTTAAGAAGCTTAACGTGTTTTAAACACCTTTTATGGTACTTAGAGGTGATTTGTGAGCATGAAAGTGATATGAAAGTGGCAAATCAGATTTGAGACATTTATATACTTTATTGGACTTGTAAGAAGTCTTAGAAGTGAAGTTGAGAGTGTTTTGAGGGTAAAAACACTAGTTTATTCACAAAGAGGTCATTTTGAATTTATAAGGCAACAACACCTTGTTGCTGATTTTGAGAGCTTTAGGACTACTTCTCTTGATCTTTTTTGACACATTTCTTTCTTAGATATGGCTTCAAGTAAGGATGAAGGCTTGAGAATAATTGAGAAAATTAAAAGAATGAATTTCTATCATAGAAAGAAAGAAAAGGAGCATCAAAGTCAAGATTCAATATTCTATTCAATTCAAAGAAGGGGCAACTATTCAAATCAACGAGGTGATGTCAAAACTTACTTCAATTGTGGCAAAGTAGGACATTTTACTCGAAATTGTTACAAAGGAAAAAATATGCACAGGAAGAATGCAAATAGGTTGCAAGATAACTTTGGAGGAGAAGATTTTACATTCATGGCAACAAATAGAACCTCTATGGATGCCATGGCAAGATGGATTGTGGATTCAAGTTGTTCTAAATATATGACACCTTATAAGTATTTATTTTACACTTATGAGGCTATTCCAATATTAAAAGAGGTCTTGGGAGATAATAGCATATTTAAAGCCATTGGAATTGGCTCTATTATGGTTGAAGTGGTTGTGAATGGACAAACCAATAGAATAAGAATCAAAGACGTTCTCCATGTGCCCAAAATGAAACAAAATCTACTTTCGGTGAGTAAACTTATGATAGGAGGTTTTATGGTTCAATTCAACATGAATGGATGTTTTGTAAAAACATTGAGTGGAAACATGGTTGCTAAGGGCTCTAGAGAGTAACACTTATACTATCTCAATTGCAAGAAGGTTAATGGAGTGGAGGTGGCTGCATGAAATCAAGCCAAGTTGAATACATGGCATCGTCGCCTTGGCCATTTGAATATGAAGAGCATGATAGAATTCAAGTCTATGGTAAGAGATTTGGATCTTGGTAAAATAAGCCAAAATGCAATATAACTTGAATGTGAAGGATGCATACAAGGTAAACAACAAGGGGCTTCATTTCCAAGTGGTGTAGCAATATGTGCTACAAAGTTATTAGAGATTGTCCATTCTGATGTATGTAGACCTATAGAAACCACAAGTATTGGAAGAGCAAGGTATTTCCTCACTTTTGTTGATGATTTTTCAAGAAAGGCTTGGATTTACATTCTTAAAGCCAAAAGTGAGTGCTTTTAGAAATTCAAGGAGTTTAAAGCACTTGTTGAAAAATAAAGTGAATGCAAGATCAAGGTGCTGCCTACGGACAATGGAGGTGAGTATATGTTTAAGTAATTTGAAATTTATTTGAAGAATGAAGGAATTGCTAGACAAATAATTACAATACAAATTGGTGTTGCTGAAAGGGAAAATAGAAGCATTGTAGAGATGGCAAAGAGCATGCTTCATACTCAAAATCTTGGTTATGAATTTTGGGCGGAAGTTGTGGTGAATGCAATATATACAAGGAATAGGTGTCCAACAAGTACTCTTGCATCAATGACACCTCAAGAAGCATGGAGTAGGAGACAACCTTGTATTTCACATTTGAGAACCTTTGGATGCATTGCATATATAAAAACACTAAATTGTATGAGGTATAAGCTTGATACAAAAGGAACAAAGTGTGTATTTTTAGGATATTGTGAAGGTACCAATGCATATAGGCTAATGTGCTTGGATAGCAATAAGATCATTAAAAGTTATGATGTTGAATTTTTGGAATATAAGAGCGCTTGTGAGCACTTAGAGATGTGTCCAAGTAGGAGTAATGGTGTGTTTGTGGACACATCTTTAAATTCAATATAGAAAGAAGAAACTAAAGACAATGACAATAGTGGAGATGTATACCAAAGAAAAGAGCTTAAGGAGATGGATAAGATGAAAGCTTCTACAATTGTTAGAATAAGCAATGAAGAAAATAAAGTTGGAGGAGGTATGAATAAACATGAAAAGCCACATAAGATTGAAAAGATGAAAGCTACAATAGTTGGTAAAAATAAAATAGAAGAATATAATAATGTCAAGGATTATGATGATGATGATGATGATGAAGAATATATACCTTTGAATGAAAAAAGACAAGTTATAAGAGAGAAGAAAGTTATGAAAAAAAGTGAATGTTCATCTTCAAATGAAAGAAGATATCTTTTAAGAAAAAAAAAAACCACTTGGTGAATGGTGGAAGAATCACATCTTTCCTCAAGTAAGTGAAGAACATGCTAATGTTGTACTTGTTTCTGATTCATTGATATTATGTGATGCAATGAAGTCCACAGATGCTATAAAGTAGGAGAAGCCATGGAAAAAGAGTAGAAATCTCTCTTGGATAATAGAACATGGAAATTGATTTAACTTCCATCAAATCAAGCATTGAATGGAAAATTAGAAGAAGACATTTATATGGATTTGTTTAAAAAGATAAGCAATATCTTGTTTGAGATGTAAATAATACAAGATAATTAATGGCTTATATGTTCTTTATTGGAGTGGGAGCAATTTCATGGACTTCTAAGAGACTACAATAAATGCAAGGTTGTCAACAAAGATGGAGTATATGCCAACAAGTCATATTGCAATGGAAGGAATTTAATTAATAGAAGCTTTGAAGGCCATTCAATATTACTTTATAAGGAAGAAGATTAGAATAGGAGTGATTGGCATAACATATTATGCTATGGAAGACATGATTGTTGATAGGCCTCAGATATTAACATAGGCATTAGATTTAAAAATCTTTGACCAATAGCAAAGTGGGAGTGTTGAGAATAATAATAGAATAAGTTCCTAATAGTCAAAGGGTTGACTCTTGTGATATAAAAGGACTATCCTATAGATAAGTCACAAGGACAATAGCCTCAAGAATACATAAGAGTATATAGAATATACTAAGAGATGTCTTAATGGTAGGTGAGATGTAAAAGGATGTCTTAATGGTAGATTGGATGAATATAACAGAGAATGGATGAAAGTTGTCTATTAGAACAGTAACTTATAAGTAAAAGAAGTTGAAAGTAAGAGTTATCTCATTCCACACTTCTCTTTGTGTGAAACCTTGCTGATGCTAAGTGTTGTGGCTTCTAACTTCTAGTTCTTCAATAATGGCTTTGTTGAACATTTGTGGATTAGGAAGACATAACAACAAATCCTTCACGTCGTCCCTTAGACTCCAATAGAATTGACTCATCAATGCTTCTTCGTTCCAGTTGATATCACATACTAATTGTTTGAAATCCGATGCATAGACTGATGCAGAGCGGGTCCCTTGTTGTAGCGACCAAATTTTTGTTGTAGCCCACCGAGCCTTGTCATGCTCACCAAATGCTTCTGCAAATGCCTCCAAAAAAGTTTCAAAGTTGTTCAAAATTGGTGAGTCTTTTTCGAACAGAGGAGCAAATCATGATAGAGCTTGTTCCATAAGCAAAGTTCCAACCAATCCAACGCATGACTCCTCCGTCAAATAATGTTCGGATTGTAGAGCTGTTATCAACTTGATTTGATTGAAAAAACCTTGAAACTTGGAACGTGTACCATCAAACTTGTCTGGAAGGCTAATTCGAGGTTCTTTTTGTTGTGGAAGCGATGGTTCTCATTGAACCATGGATAAAGCTGCTTCTTTTGGTATAGAAGCTTAAGGTTGATGAAGCCCAGATTATGCTATTCCGGATGCTCTATCGTTATGAAGTCTTGCAAAGACTCCTTCTGTCACCGTAGTTCTCTGTGATAACATGGCAAGAGCATTCATAATGGTGTCCAACTTGGACTCCAAATTTTTAGTCATATTAATGTCTTGACCTCTGGCCATTCTAAAAGAAAAGAAGTAATTGTTTCTATAAGGAGGAAATATTGGTTTAGAAGAAGGTACCCCACAACTTCTAAAACACCTTAAGACCTTCAAGAAGAGGGATAATCCACTCTCTCCATGAAGAATAAAACTTCAATATTATAATGAAAAAGATATCAATTTAGAAGAGGATAATCCGCACCTTCTAAAATACTAGTGTACCTTCAAGAAGAGGGGTAATCCACACTCCAACAAGAAAGAACTAGCTCTGATATCTAAGATGAGAGTAGTCTCAACAAACTGTCATAGATACAAAATATAGACTCAAAGTCTAAACAAGAAGTTCAAGAAGAATTGACAAGAACTAGATTAATCAAATGAGTACAAAAACAACACCAGAGAGGTGAGCTAGAGCTCTAAGAGATGTGTTGTTGAGACTGATGAACTCTTCAGCCTCGACTCCAATATATATTCCTACCTATTTTCAAGAAGCTACGACCAACTAGGAAGCTTCTCAAGCAACTTCTACCGACTAGGAAGCTTTTCAAGCAGCTTCTACCAAATAGGGAGCTTCTCAAGCAATTTCTATCGACTAGGAAGTTTTTCAAGCAGCTTCCACTAAATAGGGAGCTTTTCAAGCAACTTCCATCGACTAAGAAGCTTCCCAAGTAGCTTCTACCAAATAGGGAGCTTCTTAAGCAACTTCCACCGGCTAGGAAGCTTCTCAAGCAGCTTCCACCAACTAAGGAGCTTTTCAAGCAACTTCCATCAACTATGAAGATGCTAGAAGACTCTGAAAGGTTCTACAGAATTCTAGAAATCTTCTAGAATATTCTAAAAGGTTCTGATAAGTATGTCCTTGACATCTGGTGATGTTACTCATGAAACTAAACCGTTAAAGGTACGTCTTGAAAATCATGAAAGTAGCATTGTATTTAATACTAGTAAGACCCCTTCATGTTCAGTCATTTTGGGACTATCATGGCTTGATAAATATAACCCATTGATAGATTGGAGGTTACGGAAAGTAACACTTCCAATAAAACCTTTAATGGTCAAACCTATTCAGATAATATCTAGAAACAACTCCTTGTTCATAGGTGCGAGGGCCTTTATAAAAAAAATCAAGCATAATATACCTCTTGTCATCTTTGCAACGCTAGCTCGAGAAGATGCAATTCCGACTTTGATTATTTCAGAGTACTATGAAGAATTCAAGGATGTCTTTGAGAAGAAGAATGCTGACATGCTATTAGAGCATCAACCGTACGATTGTGCTATAGATCTCCAAGAAGGAGCACAACCACCATTTGGCCCAATCTATAATTTATCACAAGACAAACTCTCAGCATTGAAGGATTACATTGAAGAGAATCTTGCACAGAACTTCATTCAACATTCTAAATTTCTAGCAGGTGCATCTGTCTTCTTTTTGAAAAAAAAAGATGGCTCATTACAAATGTGCGTGGATTATTGAGGCTTGAATAAGATTACCATGAAGAATCGATATCTATTGCTACTAATATCCGAACTCTTGGAGCAACTTGATAAAGTCAAAATATACACCAAGATAGATCTTTGTGGAGCTTATAATCTTGTATGAGTAAAGGTGGGAGATAAATAGAAGACAGCGTTTTGGACAAGATATGGACATTTTGAATATAATGTCATGCCTTTTGGATTGACCAATGCACTAGCTATATTTCAACATTTGATGAATGATGTTTTTTGAGAGTATTTAGACAAATTTGTTGTTTGTTGCCTCAATGATATTTTGATCTATTCCAAGAATATTCAAGAACATGAAGGTCATATAAAGTTGGTGTTACAAAAACTTTGGGATGCAAGATTTTACGCCAAGTTAGAAAAATGTGTGTTCCATCACCCCAAGGTGGAATTTCTTGATTATATCATTTCAAACGAAGGATTGTTGATGGATCAGAAGAAGGTGCAAGTAGTAACGGATTGGGCGGTACCAAAGATGGTATGAGGCATGTAATATTTTTTTGGGTTTGCCAACTTCTATTGCATTTTCATCAAGAACTACTCACAAATTGCAGCCCCATTAACACGATTGATATCAAAGGATAAGCTCGACTGGAGTACTCGAGCACAAGAGGCTTTCAAGAGTTAAAGTTGGAGTTTATGATAGCTCCTATCTTGATACATCTTGACTTTACAAAGTTCTTCTTTTTTGAAACAGGTGCTTTTGACGCCAAGCTCGGTGGAACATGTCATTATTCCGATTCGACTTCATCATCACATATTGGTCAGAAAGGCAGCAAAAGATTATCGGATGCATTATCAAGAAGATCATATCTAGCATCCAAGGCTCGAGATGCAGCATTTGATCAGCAGTGTACAACTTTACTACAACCAAAACGGTTTTGCCTCCATACCACTTCTATGATCATACCAATTGATGCTGATTTTTTAAAATAAGTCTGTGGAGCAATAGCTATATATTCATTAGTCTTGGATATGAAGCAGCGCATTGATAAAGACAAGTTTAAGATTGGAGATGGATTATTATATTTTGAAGATTGACTATACATTTCGGAAGGACCAATGTGATTATGTATTCTTCAATCTCAACATGACTTCCCAGCCACAGATCACTTTGAATTCAACAAAACAATGGAGCTTATTTCTCGAGACTTTTAATGGCCTCAAATATAGAAGGTAGAGAAGAACTTTGTATTATCATGTGACCTTTGTTCAAGATCAAAGAATCCTTAACATCGCCCTTACGGGCATTTATAACCTCTGCCAATTCCAAAGCAACCGTGGTCTTCAGTATCTATGGACTTTATCAAAGATTTGCCACGTTCTGCAACATTTGATGCTATCTACGTGGTAGTAGATCGATTTATAAAGATGACACATTTTTTTCCATGCAGAAAGACAACTTTTGGTGAAGAAACAACAAGATTGTTTATTGACAATATATATCGATATCATAGTTTACCAGATGACATTATTTCGGATCGAGGGCCTTAATTTATATCGAATTTTGGAAGTCACTTTTTGATATAGTGAAGGTAGATATCAAACTCTCTTTTGCCTTCTATCTTCAAACCAATGGTCAAACAGAGCGAGTTAACCAAGTCTTAGAGCAGTATCTACAATGTGTGATCAACTATCAATAAGACAATTGGACTACATATCTACCATTGGCAAAGTTTGCATACAACAATTCGGTCTATGCCTCAATCGAACAAACACCTTTCTTTGTAAATTATGGATATCATACAAAACACAATTTATTGGATAAATCTAAAGATGAAAATCCAACAGCTGAAGATCTTACAAAGCATTTAATGGAGATCTAGACTACCTTGAAGCTTCAATTACAAGTAGTTTAAGACTTGTATAAAGCTTCTATAGACAAATTTTGGAAGGATTCTTCTACTTTTCAAATTGGAGATAAGGTTTGGCTTTTGGGACGAAATATCAAGACTACTCGATATTGCAATAAGTTAGATTATAGGAGATTGGGACCATTCTGCATTCAAGAGCAAATCAATCCGGTGGCTTATCGACTGAAACTATTCACATCCATGAAGGTACATCTAATCTTTCATGTTTCTCTTTTAGAAACTTATAATAAATCAACTTTATTAGGCATACAGCCACCACCACCTTGTGCTAAAATCGAGGACCATATGGAATATAAGATGGAACAAGTCCTTGATTTGCAACGGAGATAGAGGAAGTTGGAGTATTTAATTCATTGATGTGGCTATGATGTAAATAAGCAGACTTTGGAGCCAGCAGAAAATGTAACAAATGCGCTACAAAAAATACATGAATTTCATCGACGATATCCTGATAAATCAAAAATTGGCCACTAAAAAAACGTGAAGATGAAGCTTTCTTCAAAAGAATGTATATAAGCAAGATCTAGGTCTTATCGAAATATAACTTGTTGCATTTTGTTTTCTTATAGTATCAAGATATTTAATTTTAAGGTGTATTTAGATATGGCTAGTGAGAATGTAGATATTGTATTAGTGGTGCCATCTCAACCAATTAGCTCACGGCGTCGACCTCGAGATGAAGAATTAGAAGAGTCAAGAAGACGTCGAAGAATACCAAATAGCAGATCACTCATGATTATCTTTGAAGTTGAACCAACTCATGCAGGTAGTAGCAAAGCAATATTTTCAGGCCGTTTTCACAATGAAGACAGAGAAGTTCAGGCATGGTCTCAAGTGGAAGGTGTTGGTCATTATCGGTGGCTACAAGGACCCATGAATCATTTGCCTCGTGAACAACAGCTGGAATATATTGCAGAGACTATACGTCAAATCTTTGATTTCCTATGTTTGTGAACATACATCTCAAATGGCTTCTCGAAAACCTTGAAGCTAGAAGAGGAGGTGATGTCAAGGACATACTTATCAGAACCTTCTAGAATATTTTAGAAGGTTCTTAGAACTCTCTAGAATCTTCCAGAGCCTTCTAACATCTTTCTAATTGGTAGAAGTTGCTTGAGAAGCTTCCTAGATAGGAATATATATTGAAATCGAGGCTGAAGAGTTCTTCAGTCTCAACAACACATCTCTTGGAGCTCTAGCTCACCTCTCTAGTGTTGTTTCTTGTACTCATCTGATTAATCTAGTTTTTCTTAGTTCTTCTTGAACTTCTTGTTTAGACTTCCAATCTATATTTTGCATCCGTGACATGCAATGCCTTCTAATTTTTATAATACATAAAGTGAAGTATGACTTTTTTTTGTATAGTTTTTAATATATATTAATTTATTAAATATTTAAATTACTTCTACAATCTCATTAAGGTTTTCTTATTTATCCAAATACCTTCAATTTATCTGGATTTTATTTAGGTAATGTCTTGTGTTTTAATTTTAAAATATATTTTTAATAGTCTTATATTTTTAAATATAAACCATTTATAATAAATCTTTGTTATAGTGACCACTTTGTATTTTTAATGATATATTATTAGAATCTTATAAATTACTCGAGTTTCTTACATATCAACTTATCCTTGCAGTTATACCATATTTAGTTTTTTAATTATATTAATTATAATTTGATTCTTTCTTTGAATATTTTCTTCTTTAATTAGTTGATTGACTTGTGTAGAAATATTTTTTGCTTGCCAATTGAACCTTATCTAAATTCTCCAATTTACAAGGTGTTAATTTGTTTATATCTAAAAAAACATATAATGAGATTTTTTCCACTATTTATTTAGCTTCAATAATGACATTATTGTCTTCTTATTCTTGAGGTATTTTTGTATGACTTGGCTACAAAAAGAGAATACTTTTTTTATTATATCACCTATAGTTCTTTTATCAAATTTTTTTTATTTTTTTATTTTTTATTTTTTTTAATATGAATTATATCTAAATTTAAGAATATGATTTTTAAAATCTAATATTATTTTAAAATATAATTAGTATTTTTTAATACTAATAGTCTATATAATTTTTTTATTATTATTATTATAAGAGATTTGTAAGCCTTTCATGTTTGAAAATTAAAGAATTGATTTGTTTGTGATTTTTTTAGTTGATATTTTATTCATATTTATATATAATTTCTTTTTTTTAATTATTTTTTCTATAATAAACTTTTAAAAATAATAATCTATATACCTAATTTCTAATTAATATTACAATTAAAAATTAAAAATTTTAAAAAATCTTAATATTTTTTTTTTCATTTTTATCTTTGCTAAATCTTGTCCAATGCTTATAATCATTTGAATGCAATTTTAAAGCACTTTTTTAAAAGACCTTTCAAAGACATCTAATTGAGAAATTTAATAAAACCTAAGCCATTAATATTTTTCAAGTTTTAGAATGCCTTAGGATCAAAATTAGATTTTTTTTTTTTCAAAAGATACAAGATAATAGTATAGTAGTATAAGATAGAAAAAGAATTAATACCTTTCATATTATCTCTTATGAATCTATATTTAAATATATATATATATATATTTAGTTTATTTTTTATTTTTAGAATTATTTATAAGAACCATTAAAATAGTTATTTTAAATATTATTTATCTTTTATAAAATAAGCTATACTTATATAGTTAGCCAAAAACTTTATTTTATCTTAAATATTATTGTTATATTTTGTTATTTTATATAAAAATATTTGACAATAAACCATAATCAATCCCATAAAAAGCCATCAAAAAGAGATTTATTGGATAAAACTTAATTGGATAAAGTCCACTAATTTTTTTTACTAGTTCCACCATTTTTGTGATTTTTTTATATTCTTGTAGATTCCTATTTGCTACCAAAATATACAATCCTGTATTCTTCTCTTTGGTGATAAAATACATGTACTTATGTATAGATAAGCATACACCCTATTTACATATAATATTATTATCTTATAAATCTTAATAAAAATCTTAAATCTAAAAGAATACCTAATTTTAACTTAATTGTGGTATTATTTATAATCTCTAATCTATTTTCATTGCTTTTTTCTTTTTAATCTTAAAACTAAAAATTCTTTTTTTTTAAATTTAATTTATTTTTATTTTTATTTTTTATGAAGTATAAAATAAGACAACTATAACAATGTTGTATCCTAACTACTTTTCTAACATTAAGATTATATAATCATGTACTCCAAATCTTTGATGGTGATCATATTAATATTTATAAAATAGTATAATATTAAACTTTAATAAATACTTATATACTAAATTTAATTATATTATTTTAAATATATATAATTTATAATTAGTAATATATTATTAAAATTTGACTTTTATTTTAGATATTATGTTTTAGAAGTTGATTCAAAGTTTTTTTTTTTTAATTATAATTTTTTAAAAATATTAAAAATTAAAAATTAAAACTTGAGATGTATAATTTAAATGATCTTTAAAGAAATTTAAGAAATATAAAGCAATCTTTATATGTAAAAGCTTATTTTGAAAAAATCATGATATAAACATCTTTAAGAGATTCTTTAATTGATAAATTTTTTTTTTTTTTAGAAGCCTTGGCTTTTCAAAACAATATAAAGTTAAAACAAGTTATATAATAAGCTAGCTAATTTTTCATTATAATACTAAAATAATAGATTATACCTTAAATTTAAAATTTATAAAATATATAATTTTTTAAAATAAATAATTTTATTATTTTTTAATATTTTTTCTTAAATTTTATTAAAAAAACAGATCTTTGGGCGAGCAACATAAGTTTTAGAAGACAACACTATTCAAGCCATATAAGAAAGAAATTTGTTCACCTTATTTTTTCTTCTTATATCATCTTGATTAATTTTCTTAAATATAAAGTCAACCAAGTGAAGCTTCTTAATTTCAACTAATCATAAGTTTTAAAAGTTGTAGCTTCTTGCCTTCTTTTCTAAGTATAAAGACCTCCTAAGTTTAAGATCTTGAAATAAAAAGAAGATGTAAATCTTGCTAGATAATGAACTAGATAACTATATCTTCTATTATAAGATAAAATTTTATAAATAGTATTTTATTATTTCATCTTATATGACAAGATATGATCGACTAATACTTCAAATATAAATTTAGATTAACATTAAACTGAAAACATAAAATATTAATCAATATAAAATATATATTGATCCAATTTTATTTATTATATGATTCTCAATTTATTTTAGAAAATTTTAAAAATCTACATTATATATATATATATATATATAATATATAATATATATAGAAACTTATCATATTAAATGAATGCTTTAAAAAATGTAATGTTATGTTTCAATTTATAAATTATATTATAAATTTATTCAATAAAAAAAAGGTTTGAGTTTTCTACTTGAATATCCAAAACAAGGTTTTTAGAAAGTTCAATTGGATTGCATTTCACTAATCCATTATAATACACATGTCACAGCCTTCATTTGGACTTACCCAAGAAACAAAACAAAGAAAGAAACATACAAGGAGAAAGAGGAAGAAAGAAGGAATGAAGAAAAATAAAAAAGAAAGACCATGGAAGAAAAAGACATCCAAGATCCTTCAAACAAAGTCTTGGAAGCTCCTATCAATTGGAGAAAAAGTTCCAGAAGGAGCAGTCCAGGTGGCACTCCAAATCCTCCACGTGGCAATGATCAACTAAGCTTCTAGAAGGTCCTGGATAAGTGTACAGGTGGCGAGTAAGCAGTGTCTCATGGGGCAACATGCCGTTTCAATAATGATGGAAATTACCGTTTCAATAATGATGGAAATTACCGTTTCAATAATGATGGAAACGATTACTTCAATCCACTTCGATGGAGCTTCAGATGTCACATATAGATGAACCGTGAATGAACTCCCACTTACAAAGACTTGGCCCGTTATGAGGTGGGCTCCAACTCTAAGAAGATACTTTTTCACAAGTCAAACTCCGTTGACCTGAAGCCTTTTGTTAGCTTCAAGTTTGATCGGCTTGACTCCCATTTGTAATCTAGCCAGGTGTGATAATTGCTGAATCATCACTTAAATTATCCTAGCTGGCAGTTACTGATGTGGCTGGATCCAACTCTTTAAATGATTTCATTCATCTAATGCATGATGGAGAGAAGATTGCCATGCAATAGGTTTAAGAATTCATCCATATGTTTAATTCCAAGGAATGTTGACGTGAAAATAGGGTGAAAGATTTTCATTATGGTGTGGAATTTTTGAATGAGTTTCTTTTGAGAACTTGTGAATTTATTTATTTTATTCTTGCTTTCAAAGGTAAGATGTCATTTGTATCAAAATTTGTATTGCAAGTCTTGATTTTTTAAATAAAGAATAGAATTCCCTTTTTACTTAAAAGTATCAAAGTACTTTAGAAGTTGTAGATCATTCTTCTTTACATTGGCATTATTTTATTTTTAAATTTTTTTAAAAGATATTTTTTTAATTTTTTAAAGTTTGTATAAGATTTTTTAATATTTCATAGTACTTTTATTAATAATATTTTTTTAAAGATAAAGACTACTATTACAAAATATTACTATGTATATACATATATACTTATAATATATCAATACTATTTACTACCATATTCAATAATTAGAATAACTAATTATAAAAATATAGAGATGACATAAGATTTTTTAATAAATTGATCTACTTTAAGTGACTATTTTTGTTATGAATCATCATAGAAATAGAATAGCATTCATTAAAGAACTAATAATTCTTTTTCTTAATAAGTTTGATGGTAATAGGTCTAAGTTTTGTAGATACATAAATTAAATATAACTTTTTATTTAATTCCAATTGTAAAGTTATTTAATTCTACTATTATAAAAGATCCAACATTAAATAACTTAGATATATTTTTTGTAAAATTTTAATATTTATATATAAAAAGATATAATGCATCTTATATAATAACTAATAAGATTTTAATCTAACAATAAAAAAATTATTTTGTATATTTTATAATTTATATAATTATTAATTATTATAAAATAAAATAAAATATTTATTAACTAATTTTTTTATGGACTATAATATAATATAAATTAATTCTATTAAATTTAACTTTATTATTAAGTATAAAATTTTACTTTCTAAATTTCATTTAAAAAACCATATAAATATATCTTTAAAATTTTACAATCATATAACAAAAGATATAATTTCAAAAAATATACAATTAGAAGTGGAACACATGCAAATTAATATTATGTATACTTTAAGCATCTTATAATACAAACAAAGATTTAATATTGGTAAAATAATTTATATTTATATTTAAAAAATCTAAAAATATTACTCAATATTATAAAAAGAAGTGATACATTTATATATATATATATATATTTATTTATTTATTGAAAAAAATGGCTTGTTGAACTTTAATAGACATTATGTAGCTAAATTCTAATACAATATCATCTTATAAATTTTTTAATATTTTTACTTATCTTTATTTTATTTATATAATATAAAAAAAATTTGAACCATAAAGCCATATAGTTTTTATTTTAGCTTTGTTAGATCATAAAGTCTTTATTTTTTAATTTAATAAAAGATCTTTTAAATAGTATAAAATATCTTTAATATAAAAAATTGAATCTATATATATTGTCAACTTGCATCTTTTAGCAATGTTATTGTATTATTATTATAAATAATTATATAAGATATTGAAAACACAACATTATTTTAAATTATTAGATTTCTAATTAATTGTTATTTTAGACTTATTGTTGTTAAAAAAGTACAACCCTCAAATGGATATGTATTTAAAAAAAAATATAAGTATTACATCTTAATATTTTTTTTATAATTGTAAAATTAATCTACAAAAAAAAGTTGAATAACCATGTAGATTAATTTATTATTGATCAAAGAAAAAGTAATTTCTTTCAAAGAATATATTTGTAAAAAAAAATTAAAATCATACATATAACATTCAAAGTATATTGTACAAACACTAATTTATTTTGTAAAAAAAATGAATTTTTGCTATTGTATATAGATTATTGTGAAGTCAATAAGTTTTCTATTAAGAATTTTTATCTTTTATTTTTAATATTTATGATTTTTAATCAATTAATTCAATCTGAAATCTATCCTATAATTAATTTGATAAAAAAATGTAATCTGGTTATAAAAGACATGAACTTAAATACAATTTTTATTTAGCAATATATTCATATACAGGTAAGAAAAACGAAATAATATTAAAAAGCAATATCTTTATAAAGCAAGATGGTATTAGTATAGCTACTATCAAATACAAAGAATTAGAAAGTCTTAAATTAAGACTAAAATAATAGAATAATATTTATATTATTTAAATAAATAAATAAAAATATTCTAAGTTAAAAATATTCTTTATTAGTATAGTCTAAGATTTGTCAAATTGTATTTGCTAGAAATTTTAATTTTTTGGTTTTATATGAAAGTAGTTTTAAAATAGTTTTTTTTTTTTTTTTTTTTTTTTTTTTCATACAAGTAGTTGATAGGTCTTTTGAGCTATATAAATTATTATTTAAAATACATATATATATATATATATATATATATATATATCTACATATACACAATGGCTTTTTATTTATTTTAAGCTTCTTTCAATTGTATCTTTTTATTTATTTATAAAGCTCTACTAATTTACTTATTAAATCTTATATTGCTGGATTATCACCTTTTAAAAATCAAACATTATCAAATTATGGATTATAATAAAAAATATAAAAAATAATATTTTTTAGTAAAATTATATAATATATTATTATATAAATATTTTTTTAATAGAAAGAAAATATTTATAGTATTTTGTTTCATTATAAATAATTTTAAGTTATAAATATAATTTAATATTTTTTTATTTTTAATTTGAGATTAAAAAAGTAAAGACAACCTAATATTTATTGTTAATTTTAAAAAATATCTTCTAAAAATTAGATACAAATTAGAGCCCTCAATCAAGTATAATATCAATTAGAAGTTTATAATATGTGTTCATACTATAAAAAAATTTATTTTTTATTCTTCTATAATACTTTATATATGAGGTAAAATATTTGTCATTTTACTCAAATAATCTATCATTACAATAATAAAGCTTTTAGATTTTAAGATTGGTATTTTTATAAAAAATCTTTTAAAATATATATGTATAATTACACAATAATTAAAGATGTTTATACATTTGATGACATAAAGTGTTTATTTAAGAGAAAATAAAGAAATGTATAAGAATGCTTTAATATTTTTATATTTGAAACTACTAAAAATTTTCTAAAGCAAACTACAAAGCTTTTTATATAATTTTTTTTTATTGTTCAAAATTCATGTTGTGCTTAAAAGATATTTTATTATGCTTTGTCTTATAAAACATATAAATTTCCTTTAAAATAGAGAATATTATCTTTAATATCAAATTTATAAGAAAAATTATATTAATTATTTTTAACTTTAATAACATGAAGATTTAATAAAATATTTGACCACATTTTATAAAATATATATAATTAAGAAGAATTATTGATTTTATAACTTAAAGATGTTATCACATTAGATTTACATAAGAATTTTGCTAATAATTATATGTAGTATATTTCTCTTTTGGTACAAAATAAGAGTGTCTAAATAAGATATTCAAAAAAATTATTGAATACAAATTGTAATAAAAACATACTTGAACATACTTGGCAACAATTCAAAATATATTTTGATATAAAAAAATCAAGAATTTTATTATAAATATACACTAGAACTAATTTGAAAGAAAGTCTTAATAAATATTTAATAATATTTAAAAAATTTTAAAAAATATTAAACTTCTTGTATAGTCCTAGGAATTGTCCAATTTAGAATGGTTTCTATTTTCTTTGTATCTGTTTTTAAATTATCAATTAGATTGATAAAATCTAAAAAATTATATTTAATTTAAATTAAATATATATTTTTTCATCTTAGAATATAAACTTTGATTTTTGTGTTTTTATAATATAAGATAAACTTATATTTGTAAGTTTATTAAATTTTGTTTTAATCTTAGAATTAAAAAATATTATTTAAATAAAAAAATAAAAAAATTTAATAATAAAAAATAAAAAATAAATTTTATATTAGAAAGTTATTGAGGTATTTTTAAAATAAAAAGACATAATATTATATTCATATTTTTTATATCTAATTTATATTAGATCTTTCTTATTCATCTTCTTTTTTAAAATGATAAGATTATATGTTATTCAAAGATCTATTTGAATAGAAATCTTTATTTAAATTATTTTATAGAAAAGTCTAAATATTAAAAGTAAAAGATAAAAATTCTTAATTGCTGCTTTTTGAATCTATAATATTTTATATTTTTTCTTATTATAAAATTCAACAACTTTTAAATACTACAAGATATAATCTTCTAAAATATGAAAAGATAATTTTGTTTTTATTTTCTTTTTATATTATTCTAATCTATTCAAATATCTTATATTATCTATTATTCTATTGAAAGAATTGAAAGAATCTTAGAAGATCATTTTAATGTGTATAATATTTCTATCAATTATATATTAGAAGATTTTAGGATGTATCTAGAAGAATTGTAATAAAAAATATATGTAAAAAGATAATACATCTTATACTCATTTGGCTTTGATACAGCCGCCTATAGTCAATGATGTAATAAATTCTAACATCTTTGTATACTGCAAGTGTCATTATTAGGCCAAAGTATCAATAGTTGATATCTAGTGAAGGTAGGGAATTCTTCTTTTGTATTGTTGATACTCTATTTGTCAACATCCTAGACTCTTACTTTAATAAAAATTAGCCTGTTGTATTTCTTTTAAATAAATCAATTGTTGAAGTTATTGTTAAATTTTTTTTATTTCACCTCAATGATATTAAAAATGTAATACATAAACATACTCTTAGCATCTTCCAATTGCAAATCAATAATGAAAATTGCAAAATTTCTAATTATGAGGTCACTATCAAGACATTTTGCTACTTTTTATTAAGCATCAAGTATCTCTTATATAGTGCTAGATTTTAAATAGCAACTTGCTTGATTTAGACTGCATTAGATTATTGTGGTCTTGATTATTTACAAGGTATCAATGACACAATTGCTATAAATTTTATTCAAATTGTTTGTGTAGTTTTTTTGCAGATTTTATTAAATATTATTTTAAAGTTTTGAATATTTTCATTTGTACTATACAATTCTACACAATAAAATATGTCTAATCTAAATGTACATTATTGATTCTATTACAATGGAATTATGTAAAACTTTCATCTACTCACTATTCTTTTATTTAATTGATATATTAAAAAATATATATTTTGTAAGGTGGCTATATTCTTGGATGTGCTTAACTTTACATGGAGACAACAAATAATTGGTGTGTTGGTGTTACAAACATAAGATTTATTCTAATGATTATTTAGATAGAAATAAGTAAAAATAGCTTAATTTGATAATATCTTATACAAAAGCTTTTTAAAAGCTTTATAGATGTGGTTTCACTTTTATACATGTTTATAGATGATTTATAGATTAGAAACTTGGCCAACAAATTAGCCACATGTTGTATATGTTGGTAGCTTGTAGAACAAGTTAAATATGTGGCACACATATAAGAAATTTGTCTTGCAAGTTTAATACATGTCTTGTAAATTGGACACATATTAAAAGTCCTATAGAATATTATCACGTAGCTCTTACATAGATAGTATATATAGAGACAAGAGTAAAGCCTTCTTCACTCTTATCAATGCCTTTTTTATTTTCAGTCTTGTTTCAAGAATCTCTAATCTTTTTGTCTTTGACAATAGCTATTCTAGTTTTAATATTATTCCATCTTTTGAATGATTTTTTATTCTTTTGAATGACATGAGAGTATATTGACATTATTTTCTTTTGTGATTCATATCCTTCATAGTTTGATAAGAATGAAGATTTATTATTCTTATTTTGTGTTTAAAAAGTGAGTAGATTATTTCACTTCTATTATTATATTTGAAAGTTGCGGACTATCCACTTTTAAACTAACATTCTTTGCTTTGTAATCTTGATTTTTTTTTAAAGAGAGTGGATCACCTCTCTTTGTAGAAATTTTATATTTGATATTAGAGGTTACAGATTACTCTCTTTTAATTCAAATTGTAGAGTTATTAAGTTGTCTAAGATAGAAAGAAAGATCATAGATGCTATATTTAGTGGAAGTAAAAATAGATTTATAACTATTACAAATCTTCAAGAGCTTGTTAACACTCTTAGATTAGAAACTTCTCGAATTACTAACGCCAATTATGGAAGTACTATTCCTATGTCTATAGAAGAAGTCTAAAGTATATGCCAAGAAGTTGTATAGTTGAGAAAAACAAGTAAATTGGCCTCACAATCAAATCCAAGAGGTCTTGCTACAAGCGTAAAGAAAGCAAAGATTAATATGCTTGAAAAGTTTGATGGAACAAGATCAAAATTTTGAAGATTTCGGCAACAAATCAAGCTATATCTAAAGTTGCATCCTTTCCAATATCCTAATGGATTTATTCAAGTTGGATTTATAGATGCTTTTTTATATAAAAATCCTCTATCTTGGTTCGTATCTTTGATAGAAAAAGATTCATGATTTTTTTATTATTTGAATTCATTCCTCAAAGTATTTAGAATCATGTTTGGAAAAAAATGATGAAGAAAGGATAGTAGAAATCAAGCTCTTATTTTTATAAAAAAGATTATAGTTAGCAATAATATATGCTACTATATTCTAAAACCTTACTTGCAATGTGGAGTGGAACAATAAAGTCCTTATTAATGAATTTTGTTATAGATTAAAGGATAACATTAAAGATTTGTTACTAACAATACTGAAAGCAAATTTTTAAAAATAATTTATTACTTAAGCCATTACATGTAACAATCAATTATTTGAATTTAAATACATCCAATTTTTTACTAATAGATGCAAGCTTTTATACAAGTGGCAAAAGAAAGATCATCTTATGCTATATATGCCACATCCATTTTTGATGTTGAAAAGATTATAAGTGGTATTTCTAGTTAGTATCAAGATTTTCAAGACATTTTTGAAAAAAAATGTAGATATTCTTCAAGAACATCAACCTTATGATTATTCAATTGATCTTTAAGAGGAAGCTCAACCACCATTTGGACTAATCTATAGTTTATCACAAATTGAGTCAACCGCATTGAAAAAATATATTAATGAAAACTTGGCTAAGAACTTCATACACTACTCAAAGTCTCTAGTAGGAGCTCTTATCTTATTTGTGAAGAAAAAAAATGGATCATTATGGATGTATGTAGATTATTAAAGATTTAATAAGATTATTATTAAAAATAGGTATTTTTTATTTTTAATTTCAGGATTTTTTAATCAATTCAATCAATCAAAGATTTATAAAAAAATAGATCTATATAGAATATACAACTTGATCTACATCAAAAAAAGGTGATGAATGAAAGATTGCATTTCAAAGTAGGTATGGATATTTCAAATATAATGTCATGTCTTTTGGACTTATAAATGTACCGATTGCTTTTCAATATCTTATAAATGACATTTTTTGTAAGTTTCTTGATGATTTTATTATCTGCTATTTAGATGAAATTTTGATCTACTCTAAGAACATAGAAGAATATGAACTTTATGTTTGTTGTGTATTATAAAAACTTAGAGATGCAAGATCATATGCTAAGATAAAAAAGTGAATATTTCATACTATTCAAGTTGAATTTTTATGATACATCATTTTGAATGATGGTCTTAAGATGGATTTTAAAAAAGCATCAAGGACATGAATTAAAACAAATACATAAGTTAGTAAAAACTATGTCAAAGAAAAATAACAAGATAGAAATAAAGAAATATGTATATTCAAGAAGAAACTGGAATGACTATTGCCAAAAATTAGAAAATACATGAGACTCTTGAATTAGAGTAGAAGCAAGAAAGGAGTTGACAAGAGTGAAGTCTTCTTCACTCTTGTTTCTATAAATACTATCTATCTAAGAGCTATGTGGCAATATTTTATAGAACCTCCTATACGTGTCTAATTTATAAGACATATGTCAAATTTGCAAGAGAAGTTTCTTACGTGTGCACCACATACTTAGTTTGTTCTACAAGCTATCAATATATGCGATACATGGCTAGCTTGTTCCACAAGCTATCAACATGTATGACACATGGCTAGCTTGTTTCACAAGCTACTAACATGTGCAACACATGGCTAGCTTATTCCATAAGCTATCAATATGTGCAACATGTGGCAAGCTTCTTGACTAAGTTTTTAACCTATCAATCACTTATAGATATGTATAAAGGTGATTCCATGTCTATGAAGCTTTTAGAAAGCTTCTCTATAAGATATTATCAAATTAATTTATTTTATCTATTTCTATTAATTAAATAATTATTGGAATAAATATTATATTCGTGACATTATCCCCTCTTTCTAGGGACAAGTTCAACAAGGAGCGGTGATTATATGTTGAGAAAGTCTAGGATATGTTGAATTGTGCTTGCTACATATTCTGACCTTTGTTGCCTTTAAAGGTAGTTAATAGGTCCTTTCAGCCATTAATAGTGTCTTATACCAAGGCAAAAGCACCACCCTATTTTTTGATCATTGTTGAGGCTTTCATAACTTCCTTTACAGAAAACATTTGAAACACCATCAGGAGTAGCTCTTATCTCTAAAAGTATCACCAAGCATTGGGAGTCTCTTTCAAGGTCATGATACCAAACACGTTGTCGGGTAGAGAGAATTCGCCTTGGGAAAACGCCGGGTTCCTAGCTGCTACTAGAACTAACAGGGAACATGAGAGGAAGCCGTGCAAGTATGTTCTATACTTGCACAATATTTCTTCAAGCTTTCAAGTTATACTTGTACAAGCCTTATATAAATATAAAGTATAAATACTTGAATAATACTTATACAAATACTTGTATAAATACTTGTATAAATCCTTGGTATAATACTTGTATAAATACTTGTATAAATATTATGTAGAATATTTATAGAATATTTGTAGAATACTTATAGAATACTTATAAAATACTTGTATAAATACAAGTATATATACTTGTATAAAAGGTATAAGCAAAGTATGTATGTATTCAAGTATACCTCAAAATACAACCGCATATGAGGAATACAAGTTATACAACAAGCTGAAACTAAATAAATCACTAAAAATTCATCCAAAGGTCGAATCAAGCGTGCTTATAGCCTATGGAAAGCCAATAATCCATTGTAAAACATATCAAAATTTCACAAATAGATGACTTACCATTTAAAAGTTATGGCTAAAAGAAGTAGGCGCTAAAATTTCCAAGCAAATGCAAAGGCAGCAAAGCTCCTCTTCACTTCAGCCTTTGTTGTGATCACTTCCCTTCTCCAAATTGGACATGCAATAGCTTTTTAGAAAGCTCACTCCATCATCTAGCTTGCCCTAAAATTTTGCATGCATGCCTCTCAAACTCCAGATTTTGTAGCTAGTCGATTCTACTCTTCAAACCCTAGCAACAATTTTCCCTCTTTGATACTTCACGGCTCATAAAACTTTCATCAAAGCTCCAAATGTATTGATTTTTGTTTTTGTGGAAAGCTTACACAAGCTTCTACAAGCACCTAAATTATCAAAAAGATTGAAGAGACTGTCCGACTTGGGTGGTTGAACAAAGTTTCTGCCCCTCTTCGTCGGGTGGCAGCAAACCCTTTCCCACTCTCAAGCTCACAACTTTTGCTCTCCAACTCCAAATGCTACAAGAGATGTCTTGATAAAAAGCTAGCACAATTTTCCACACTCTCTATAAATTTCACTAAGAAAGAGTTGAAATCAAACTTGCAGTGGCAGCTCGAAGTTTCTACCCCTCTTCGTCGGGTGGCAGCAAACCTCATTCTACTAAAACAAGCATAACTTTTTGTTCACAACTCCAATACAAGCAAGTGAGTAGGTTCTAGAATCCTCACAACTTGAAGAACACATCCATCAATTTTCACTACAAACACTTCTATCTCCTCGGAGCTATCTCTCTCCAAAGTTCACCACTCAAAAATTATCTTTTCTCTCGGTCTAACAAGAGGAGTATATCTCCCTTTCTTTCTATATTAGACTATGAGACGCCCACATGGGCAGCCAAATCCTATTGGATGGGCCTTATTCACCCCATGCTCTTCTTTCTTACCCTTTAATAAGGTCCATTCTACCTCAAAAGTCAACAAGAAAGGTAAAACAACCTTTACCTTTCTTCTAATTACAAAAGAGTCTATTCTAGGATATAAATAAGGTAGGAACAAAACAAATAGCCATCTTAATTCACTAACTAAGTGGCTATAATAAATCCTCTCCTTATAATATCTTCTAAAATAACCTCTAGCACTCACACATATATTAACAATAGATACAAGATTTTTCATATTTTTATACACTGCACGTAAATGCAGTATGACAATGTTGTATTTCGCTATCAAATAAAGAAAGGACATGTCATTCTTGAGGATCTTTATTTCTATTTTGTCATCTTGAAGGTTACGATAGTGTAATGTCTCATTTGATAAGTCAACAAACGATGGTTTTTGGGCGAAATTTATTGATTGTTGATCTTTTATTTCTTTAGCATGAATAAATTCAAAAAAATAGTAAACAATGATACAAGATCAAATAAAACCTCTATAGAACCTGCTTTGCTTTATAGCAAAGATTTTCTTAATTTTTTATTTTGATTTTGATAGATATTGTCAATGAAATACATTGACTTTTGTTGATGCATTTGCTAGATTCTTAGATGGCTCTCATGTGCGTTCACTAATATCATATCCATGCCAATGTATAAGATAGTCCAATCAATTTCTACACTGTCTTAAATTTAAAATCTCTTCTATCTTGAATTTTTTATTATTATTTACTTATATAGGAGGCGATGGCATTTGTCTTCTTCCTTATATATCTACTATCTTATATGGCTCAAGTAGTGATATGTGGAATATAAGATGGATCTTCATAGATTTTGATAGGCATAATCAATAAGCAACTAGATTAATTTGTCTACAAATTGAAAAAGATCCAAGCCTATGATAATCTAGCTTATTGTAAGGGCGAATAGTCTTGATATTACAACAAAGTAACCATACTTTATCGTCCACCTGAAATTGAGGTTATTCCTTACGATAGACATTTGCATTGATTTTTTGTCGTTCTTGAGCTTTCTTTAATTGTGCCTTTATTGTTGCACATAGCTTTGACTTTCGATTAGCCAAATCTTCTACTACAAGATTATCAGCTTTTGAAAAGTCAAAAGTATCAAATTATGAATGATAACCATAATTTACAAAGAATGAAGTTTATTGAGTAGAAAAATATACCATATTATTATAAGCAAACTCTACCAATAGTAAAAGAGTTGTCCAATCATCTTAATGATAATTGATGATACATCTCAAATATTATTCCAAAACTTGATTTATTTGTCCCATTTGTCCATCAATTTCAGAGTAGAAAGCTAAAGATAGTTTTATATCCACCTTCAATATTTTGAAAAGGATCTTCTAAAATCTTGATACAAATTTTATTCCTCTATTTGATATAATATCTCTTAATAATCCATGATAGCAATAGATATTATCAAAGAAGAATTTAGCTATTTCTTCACTTGTTATCACAGATATAAGATTTACTCCAATAATTATCTAATTAATATAGATCAATAGAAGTAGATAAAATAAGTTGATAATATTTAACAGAGAAGCTTCTTAGAAGCTTCATAGATACAAAATCACCTTTATACATGTCTACAGGTGATTGATAGGTTAAAAACTTGATCAACAAGCTAGCCACGTGTCGCATATATTGGTAGCTTGTGGAATAAGCTAGCCATGTGTTGCACATTTTGATAGCTTGTGGAACAAGCCAAATATGTGGTCCACATGTGAGAAACTCGTCTTGCAAGTTTAACACATGTCTTGCAAATTAGACACATATAGGAGGTCCTATAAAATTCCACCACATAGCTTTTAGATAGATAGTATTTATAGAGATAAGAGTGAAGCCTTATTCTTTCTTATCAATTTTTTTCTTCCTTCTAGTCTAGTTCAAGAGTCTCATATATTTTCTAGTCTTTAGCAATAGACATTCCAATTTCTTCTTAAATATACATACTTCTTTATTTCTATCTTGTTATTTTCTTTTGATATAGTTTTTACTAACTTAAGCATCTATTTTAGTTTGTATTCTTGACAGATTAATAAGATTGAAGTTATAATATTAGAGCTTTGTCTCTTCTTGATTAAGAGTGGATTATTCTTTTTTCTTGATAAGACATAAGCATGTTAGAAGTTGTGGATTATCCACTTCTATATTGATATTGTTCCTAGAATTTTTTCCTCTATTCTTGAGTGTTTTATTTTATAGTGATAGTAGACATTTGTTTTTTTTTCTAGTATGGTATTATAGCAGAGCTTCTTAAAATGAAGAGTGTAGTGGTACAAATGTAAGAACAAATGAGAGAATTAATGCTCACTATGCATCAACTCAATACACCACCACAAGGAGCAACAAGATTAGCAGGAAGCAAAGATATAGAGATGATTCGAGCTACTTCAAGCCATACCACTTTATCTACAATTGAATATCATTCAAGCATCAAAGAACCAAAAATTAGTTTGCTAGAGAAGTTTGATGGCACCAGATCTAAGTTTCAAGGATTCATCAATCAAGTATAACTGGTAATTGAACTTCAATCCTAAAATTATCCAATCTAGGGATCACAAGTTAGGTTTATTGGAACACTACTATCATGTTTTATTTTATCATGATTTTCGTCCTTTCTTGAATGATATGATCCAGTATTAGATAATTTGGAGGCATTTTTAGTGGAATTTTGATCTATATATGGAGAACATGATGTAATTTATGTTACAACTAATAAGATCTGTATCTTGCGATAAGATAATCAATCAGTGACATCATATGCTTTATAATTTTGACAATTAGCAATTGACATTAAGTAGAATGATGTTACATTTATTAGCCAATTTTTCTATGGATTACAATATGAGGTAAAAAAATTGATATTCAACTTACTCGATCTTTAAACATTGAGTCAAGTAATTGATTTTATTGTAAAGTGTGACAATCGTCTTTTTGAATTTTGATCAAAAAGTCGCATAAGAGAGCCCTGACGTTACTACAATACAATGGCAACATCAACGTCTTTTCAATACATATATTCAGAAGTAGAAGACCAATAAATTAACACAATACATTTCAAACCTCTTATTAAACAAAAAAAGACTTGTCGTCGTTAAGAAAGATTGTATTTATATTGTAGAGAACCTAAGCACACTACTTAGTATTGTTCAAAGAAACAACGCAACCATAAGATGAGAAGTAAGGCTGTCAAAGAAGGCAATATGTTGAAAAGCAAGTTTGTCCAACTACAATAGGGATCGTGCAGTTAGAATCTTGTACAACTCCTAGTAAAGGTCTTATTCTCTCCTCAGTATCCTCTCTTTGTTTTATAATAGATGTCTATTTTGGACTTAAAAATTACTAAGCCTCTACTTTATTAGATTCAAGAGCCTTAGCATGTTTTTTAGATAAAAAATTTGTTAAAAGTTGTAGAATACCTTCAGCACAAAAAACTAAACTTATATGTGTAGAAGTTATAGATGGTTGCTTATTATCTTCTAAAAATGTTACTCATAAAATCCTTCCTATAAATGTAACAATAGATGGTCATAATAATTGAATAGTCTTTAATATAATTAAATCTCTTTCTAATCCAATCATTTTAGATTTATCATGGCTAAAAAAGTACAAACCTCAAATAGATTGAATTTTCCATAGACTTGACTTTTCTCAAAGCATTAATAAGAATTCCATAAATCAAATAACAAATCATAAGCCTAATATAATAAAATCCATACTTATAGGTGCAAAAGCATTTATAAATGAAGCAAAAGAAGGATCATCTTTTGTTATTTATGCTACACCTATTTCTGATGGTGGAAGGACTTCTAGTGGCATTCTAAGCCAATATCAAGATTATCAAGACATTTTTGAGAAGAGCTCAACCTCCATTTGGACCGATCTACAGTCTATCCCAGAATGAATTGGTTGAACTCAAGAAATATATTGATGAGAACTTGGCCAAGACCTTCATATACCATTCAAAATCTCTAGTAGGAGCTCCTATCTTATTTGTAAAGAAGAAAGATGGGTCACTACGGATGTGTATAGATTATCGAGGATTCAACAAGATTACCATCAAGAATAAGTACCTTCTATTTTTGATATCTGGACTTCTTGATCAATTGAATTAAGCTAAGATCTATACAAAAATAGATCTAAGAGGAGCATACAACCTAGTGTACTTCAAAGAAGGTGATGAATAGAAGACTGCATTTCAAACAAGATATAAATATTTCGAATATTATGTCATGCCTTTTGGACTTACAAATACACCAGCTGCTTTTCAACATCTTATGAATGATATTTTCATGAGTTTCTTAATGACTTCATTGTCTACTATTTAGACAACATTTTAATCTATTCTAAGAACACAAAAGAACATGAATTTCATATTTGTCATGTGTTATAAAAACTTAGAGATACAAGGTTATATGCCAAGATAGAAAAGTGTGTATTTCATATTATTCAAGTTGACTTCTTAGGATACATCCTTTCAAATGATGGTCTCAAATTGCAACTCTATTTACACGCTTAACTTGCAAAGACAAACTTGAGTGGAATAAAGAACTAGAAGCATCATTCAAGGCTTCAAAAATAGCTTTTACTTCTGCACTAATCTTGTATTGTGTCAATTTTTCCAAGGCATTTTTTATAGAAACAAATGCCTCAAACTTTGCTTTGAGGGTAATATTGTCATAAATGGGAGAAGATGACAAATTCCATCCAATAGCTTTCTACTTCAAGAAATTTTCAACAGTAGAGATTAATTACAAAATCCATGATAAAGAATTTTTTGTAATTGTAGATTCTTTTCAAGAATGGCGTCATTATTTGGAAGGCACTTCTAATCCAATCACCTTATATACAAATCACAAGAACCTTAAGTATTTCATGTCAACATGTGTGTTGAATTATTGTCAAGCTCGTTGGAGCATGTCTTTGTCAAGATTTGAGTTTATTATCACTTATTGGCTAAGAAAACAACAAGGTCTGTCCAATGTCCTTTCTAGACATTTTTATCTTGTACTAAGAGAAAGAAATTTAACTTTTAATTAATAAAGAATGATCCTCTTAAAATTGAAGCAATTTTATCTTCGAGCAATGAAATCAACATTAACTGTTGATTCCACTTTTATCAAGCAAATCTAATCCAATATATCTTTAGATCCTCTTGTCTATGAGATTAAGAATAATTCATCTAAGTTTCATGATATTTACAAGTTTGAATTCAAGAACAATTTGCTCTATTTCAAATGACATCTATATATTTCAAAAGGTGTAATACGACTACGAGCTCTAGAAGCTTGTCACAACCTCCCTGCAGTAAAATATTTTGGATATAATAAGACTTTAGAGCTAATATTAAGAGATTTTTGGTGGCCTTAGATGTGGAAGGCTGTTAAAGAGTTTGTATTACCATGATACATTTATTCAAGATTAAAATCTCCTCGTCACCAACCTTACAAACTTTTCTAACCATTATCTATACCAAAACAACCTTGATCTTCTGTTTCTATGGATTTTATCATAAATCTCTTAAAGTCAAGTTCATATGATTCTATATTTGTGATTGTAGATCATTTTACCAAGATAACGTATTTTGTATTACCATGTACAAAATGTATTACATGTGAAGAAACAACTAAATTCTTCCTTGATAATATCTATCGCTATCATGGATTACTAAGCGATATTATATTAGATAAAGGAACATAATTTATATCAAGGTTTTGGAGGACTATTTTCAAAATATTAAAGGTAGATATAAAATTATCCTCAATTTTCCGTCCTCAAATTGATGGACAAACGGAACGAGTAAATCAAGTTTTGGAGCAATATTTGAGATGTACCATCAATTACCATCAAAATGATTGGATAATTCTTTTACCATTGATAGAGTTTGCTTGTAATAATTTAGTACATTCTTCTACTTAACAAACTCTATTCTTTGCAAATTATGAGTATCATCCATGACTTGATACTTTTGACTTTTCAAAAGCTGATAATTCTGCAATAGAAAATTTATAGAATTATTTGTCAGAGATACATATAATAATGAAGGCACAACTAAAGAAAGCTCATGAACGACAAAAAATCAATACAGATATTTATCACAAGGAATAACCTCAATTCCATGTGGGCAATAAGGTATGATTACTTTGTCGTAATATTAAGACTATTTGTCCTTGCAACAAGCTGGATTATTATAGATTTGAACCTTTTTTGATTTGTAAACAAATCAATCCAATTGCTTATCGATTATGCCTACCAAAATCTATAAAGATATATCTTATATTCCACGTGTCACTATTCAAGCCATACGAGACAGTGGATATATAAAAAAGAAGACAAATGCCACTGCCTCCTATAGAAGTGGTCAACAATGAAGAATTCGAGGTCAAAGAGATTTTAGATTCAAGGATGCGTCAAAATTGACTGGAATATCTTGTGCATTAGAGTGGATATGATATTAGTGAATGCACATAGAATCCATCTAAGAATCTAGCAAATGCATCAATAAAAGTCAATGCATTTCAATGACAACATCCGTCAAAATCAAGATAAAGAATCAAAAAAATCTTTGCTATAAAGCAAAGCAGGTTCTATAGAGGTTTCATCCTATCTTGTATCATTGTTGTTATTTCCTTGGATTTATTCATGCTAAAGAAATGGAAGATCAACAACCAACAAATTCAGCTCAAGAGCCATTGTTTGCTGATTTATCAGACAAGATATTACGACATTATATAAATACAATGGTTAGAGAGTTTTTTTGACTATTTAAGTATTTATTAGAATTTAGAAGTATTTATAAATATGAAAGTCTTATTAGAAGAAAAGTTACAAAAATGGAATCTTAATAAGTCTTGGAGGTAATTATTTTAGTTGGTTTAGTATTTTTACTTATTATTAAGTATTAAGAGTTAGTTATTGAGACCAAAATCTACATTGGCCTTCTAACTACATGTATTACTCATTAAAAATCTATAAATGTTACTTAATAGGTAGAAGAAGCATGAGAAAGAAATCTCATGTCTTTTTAATTATTTTTGTAGAAAATAGGATTTTGAATTGATTTTTAATGATTTTATTATTATAAAATATTTCCAAAGTAGAATAAAATAGTCTTAAATTGATACTATCATCTTGGAAATATTATAAATATTTTTAGAATTTATTTAGAATTTATTTAGAATTTATTAAGAATTTTTAGAGCAATTTTGAAGACTTTGGTAAAAATGAGTTTTACCACCTTGGGAGCCATTATGAAGAAATGGAGCAAGATTTGAAGGTCATACAAGGTTTCTAGGTTAATAAGGTGTTTTTGAATACCATGGTGAAGTCAAAAATACAAAATTATTAGTTCTACTAGTATGAAATAGGAGGACCAGCAGCTAATATAGTCCTTGTAGGAAGGGAGGTGCACAAGTCCCGTATGGATTGTGGCACCTTGGATGTAGGTAGGAGGATAAGACTAAGGCCTCGTAGCCCCTCTAGGACCCCATATACACTACTTGTGAGCCTTGGTGAGGTTCAAACCGATGATCTTGTAACAAGTTACCTTGAAGTAAAAATTTCTACTTAACTTTTTTGATTATTTACCTTCTAACTTTGAATCATCATAACTTACTCATAGTAACTTAGATTTATATGTTTTTTATATCATTGGAAAGATAAAAAAATTACCTACTTGAAAATATAATTTTTACTTTTTACTTTTACTTTTTATTAGGTGAAATTCTAGTGAACAAAATGTGACTAGTTTTATAGTGTCCAATTACTTAATTGCACACATTTTACTTGTTTTGTGTTGTTCTTCTCCTTCATTGTTGTTTATTACTCCTTATACTTCACACCACAAGTTATAAGCAACTTTTAATTGAGGCCACCTTATAACTTGGGTTGAGGAGTGAATTTTACCCTCACAATTGGATTCCTAGCTGCTACTAGAACTACCAAAGAACATAAGAGGAAGTCATGCAAGTATCTTGCGTATCTGTACAATACTTATTCAAGCTTCCATACGATATTGTGTGTCATATTTATATTATATTTATATAAAACCTATATAAATATAAAGTATAATCCTATGTATTATATATATACAATACTTATATAAATATTTATATAAATATTTTATATAATACTTATAATCACTTCATAGCTCATAAAATTTTCATAGAAGTTCTAAATATGTTGGTTTTTATTTTCATGGAAAGCTTACATAAGCCACTATAAATATATATAATACCAAAAAGATTGAAGAGAGTATACAACTCAGGTGGTTGAACAAAGTCTCAGCCCCTCTTCATCAGGTGGCAGCAACTCCTTTCTTACTCTCAAGCGCACAACTCTTTCTTTCCAATTCCAAATGCTTCAAAAAATAGTTTAATAGAAAGCTAGCAAAATTTTCCACACTTTATATAAATTTCACTGAAAAAGAATTGAAATCAAACTTGCAATAGCAGCCCAAAGTTTCTACCTTTACTTCTTGATAGTAGCAGACCTCACTCCACTAAAATAAGCGTAACATTTCACTCATGATTTCAAAATAAGCAAGTAAATAAGCTCTAGAATCACCAAAACTTGAGAAACACCTCCTCTAAATTTCATTATAAAAACTTTAATATATTCAAAGCTATCTCCCTCCAAAATTCATACACTCAAAATTGAAATTGGTTCCAGCAAGAGGAGCATCTTGCCTTTCCCTCTACATCAGCCTATGTCATGCCCACATAGGCAACTAAAATCCTATTGAATAGGCCTTATTTTTTCCATACACTTCTTTCTTATTACTTATAAGAAACCACACTATCTCAAAATCAACAAGAAAGATAAAACTACCTTTACCTTTCTTCCAACTACAAAAAAATTTACTCTAAGATAAAAATAAGGTAGGAATAAAACAAATAGCCATCCTAATTCACTAATTAACTGACTAAAACAAATCCTTCTCTTAAAATATCTTCTAAAATAATCTCTAGTACTCACACATATAAGAACTTAAGAATTCAATAAAGCGATGAAGTGATGAAATAACCAAGCTTATTAGAAATATGAATCCATGCTACCAACAATAAAATAACATGCATGAAATTAATAATTCAGTTCCATAGCAAGGTTGTATTTGCCCTCTTTATATGAATCCGTGTAGCTTCTTCAAGAAGCTTATATTCTTAGCAAATTCTTCTTCAAGACTTCTATTTCATCCATATTGTCTATCCTTTGAGAACAAAAATAAAAAAATATATAATATTTTTATATATTGCATGTAAATGTAGCATGACAATGGTCCCTATTATAATTAGATAAACTTGTTTTTCGACATATTATCTTCTTTGACAATTGTATTCTTTATCTTGTGGTTATGTCATTTCTTTGGACAATGTTGAGCAGTGTGCTTGGTTCTCCACAATATAAATACAATCCTTCTTAACAACAACAAGTCTTTTCTTGTTCAATAAAAGATTTAAAATGTATCTTGTCAATTTGTATGTCTTCTACTTCTGAATGTATGTATTGAAAAGACATTGATGTTGCCATTAATGTTGTCTTTTCAATACATATATTGAAAAGATATTGATATTTTTTCAATACATAGATCAAATATTGATATTATTTTTTCAATACATTGATGTTTTTCATACGTAGATCAAAATTCCACTAAAAATATCTCCAAATTATGTAATACTGGATTACTTTGTTCAAAAAAAGGCGAAAACCATGATAAAGTAGAATCTAACAATTGTGTTTCAATTAACTTGACTTGTGATCCCTGGATTTGATAATTTTAGGATTGAAGTTCAATCACTAGTTGTACTTGATTGATGAATCTTCAAAACTTAGATCTAGTACTATTAAATTTCTTCAACAAGCTAATTTTTGGTTCTTTGATGCTTGAATGGTATTCAATCATAGGTGAAGTGGTATGGCTTGAAGCAGCTCGAATCATCTCTATAGCTTCACTTCCTTCTAGTCTTATTGCTTCTTGTGGTAGTGTATTGAGTTGATGCATTGCAAGCATTGATTCTCTCATTTGTTCTTGCATTTGTACTACTTTACTTTTCGTTTCAGCAAGCTCTACCATGATACTACAATAGAAAAAAAAAAAGAAAAAAAAATGTCTACTATTACTACAAAATAAAACACTCAAGAACAAAAGAAAAATTTCTAGGAACAATATAGAAGTGAATAATCCATAGCTTCTAATATGCTTATGTCTTATCAAGAAAAAGGGATAATCCTCTCTTAATCAAGAAGAGACAAAGCTCTAATATTGTAACTTTACTCTTGTCAATCTCTCAAGGATACAAACTAAAATAGATGCATAAGTTAGTAAAAACTATGTCAAAAGAAAATAACAAGATAGAAATAAAAAAATATGTATATTCAAGAAGAAACTGAAATGGCTATTGCCAAAGACTAGAAAATATATGAGACTCTTGAATTAGACTAGAAGCAAGAAAAGAATTGACAAGAGTGAAGAAGGCTTCACTCTTATCTCTATAAATACTATCTATCTAAGAGCTATGTGGCGGCATTTTATAGGACCTCTTATACGTGTCTAATTTGTAAAACACAAATCAAACTTATAAGATAAGTTTCTTACATATACGCCATATACTTAGCTTATTCTATAATCTACTAACATATGCAACACATGGCTAGCTTGTTCCACAAGCTACCAACATGTGCAACACATAGCTAGCTTGTTCTACAAGCTACCAATATGTGCAACATATAGCTAGCTTGTTGACCAAGTTTCTAACCTATCAATTACCTATGGACATGTGTAAAGGTGATTTTGCATCTATGAAGCTTCTAGAAAGATTTTCTATAAGATATTATCAAATTAACTTATTTTATCTACTTCTATCAATCTATATTAACTAGATAATTATTAGAGTTATTCTTATATCTGTGATACCTCCTTTCTTACAAGGACTATAGTAGCTCTTGGTCCTCCTATTTTCTATTAGTAAAATTAATTTTTTTATATTTTTGACTTCACCATGGTATTAAAAAACATCCAATTAGTCTAAAAATCTTGTATGGCCTTTTAATCTCGCTCCATTTATTCATAATAGCTCCCAAAGTGATAAATCTTATTTTTACCAAAGTCTTCAAAATTATTCTAAAAATTCCTAAATAAATTCTAAATAAATTCTAAATTTTTTTTAAAAAATTTTTAAAATAATAATATCAATTTAAAACTATTTTATTATATCTTGATATTTTTTATAATAATAAAATAAATTTTAATCAACTTAAAATTTTATTTTTTACATAAATAACTAAAAAAATATGAGATTTATTTTTCATGCTTCTTTTACCTATTAAATAATATTTATATGTTTTTAAAAAATAGTACATAGAGATAGAAGGCCAATATAGACATTGATCTTAATAATTAAATACTAATTTTTATAATTAAAAAAAATATTAAATCAATTAAGATGATTACTTCTAGGATTTATTAAGATTCTATTATTTCTCTATTAATACTATTCTTCTTTATTTAGTATCCTCTAAATACATCTCCACTTTATAATTATAATTTTGGCTCTCTAAATCCATTCTTTTGTACTAAAATATAAATAAGTCAATTTGATAACTTACAAACTTTTCTACAAAAGATATTTTGAATAGAACAAGACTTTGGAGCCTATATCACGAAATTTTTGGTGGTCTTAAATGTGGAAGGTTATTAAAGAATTTGTATAGCCATGCAACATTTGTTGAAGATCAAAAATTCTTTGTCATCAATCTTACGGACTTTTTCAACCATTATCAATACCAAAACAACCTTAGTCTTTTATCTCTATAGATTTTATCATGGATCTTTTAAATTCAAGTTCATATGATTCTATATTTGTAATTGTAGATTATTTTACCAAGATGGAAAATTTTGTATTATATACAAAATCTTTTACAAGTAAAAAAATAGCTAAATTCTTCCTTGAAAATATCTATTGCTATCATGGATTATCAAAGGATATTATATTAGATAGAAGGACACAACTTGTATCAAAATTTTGAAAAATCCTTTTCAAAATATTGAAAGTAGACATAAAACTATCTCCAATTTTCTACCTTCAAATAGATGGACAAATGGAATGAATAAATCAAATTTTGGAGTAATATTTGAGGTATATCATTAACTATCATCAAGATGATTGGACAATTCTTTACCATTAGCAAAATTTCATTATAATAATTTATTATATTCTTCTATTTAATAAATCTCATTTTTTACCAATTATAATTATCATCCATAATTTGATACTTTTGACTTTTCAAAAGCTAATAATCCTATGACAGAAGATTTGGCAGATCAGTTGTCAGAGCTATATACAATAATGAAGGTACAATTAAAGGAAGCTCAAAAATGACAAAAGATTAATATACATGTCTATCATAAGAAACAACCTCAATTCCACGTAGCCAATTAAATATGGTTACTTCATTATAATATCAAGACTATTTGTCCTTGTGATAAGCTAGATTATTATAACATTGGACCATTTTTAATTTGTGAACAGATTAATTTAATTGCTTATTGATTACATCTACAAAAATTTATGAAGATCCATCTTGTATTCCACATGTCATTGCTCAAGCTATACAAGACAATCGATATACAAGGAAGAAAACAAATGCCACTGCCTCCTATAGAAATAGACAACAATAAAGAATTTGAGGTGGAAGAGGTCTTAGATTCAAGGCGGCATTGAAATTGGCTATAATATATTGTACATTGGCATAGATATGCTATTAAAGAATGCACATGGAAGCCATCCAAGAATCTAGCAAATGCATCAACAAAAGCCAATACGTTTCATTAATGACATCCATCAAAACTAAGATGAAGAATTAAAAAATTCTTTGCTATAAAATAAAGCAAGTTCAATAGAGATTTCATTCTATTTTATAACATTATTAGTTATTCTTTATAGCTTTATATACCAAAAAAGATATAATTAAAAGAAGCTGAAAAGAAACAAAATTCTAATATAAATATCTTTAAAAAATAAAATTTATATTTAAAATTGATGATAAAGAATTATTTCTTAGTTGTAACATCAAGATTAATTGACCATGTGATGATTTAAACTATCAAAAACTTAAACTTTAAATTATTCAATAATAAATAAATTTAATTATATATTAATTATAATTACTAAAATTAAATTAATTTTATAATATATTAATTATAATTACAATTAATTTTATAATATATTAATTTTAAATATTAATTTTATAATATATAATTTTAATTAAAATTAATATATAAAATTAATATATTAATTGTAATTAATTATAATTTAATTGTAATTAAAATTAAAAATTATATATTAATTATAATTACAAAGTTTTATTATATCATCTATATTTTTTTAATTAAAGCTTATAAAAAATTTGATTAATTAGAATAGAAGTTATTGCTACTACTACCTATTAAAATAGATAATAGTCAACAATTTGAGATAGAAGAAGTCTTAGATTTTAGGTAGCATTAAAATAAATTAGGATATTTTCTACATTTATATGGATGTGGTGTTTTTAAGCATATATAGATGTTGTCTATAAATCTTCTAAAAGAGCCATAATTTTTTTTATTTTCATAAATGACATCTATTAAAATCAAGAATTATTTTTTAACAATAATAATAAGATAAAATAAAATATAAATTAAAATAAGTTTAAGATTAGCCTAAAGCTTGGTGATGTAGTTAAATACACCAAATAGCATTTCAAATGTATTATTTAAAGATAATTATAAAATCCTCAATAATAATCAAATAATTAGATGGTTTATATACTTAGATATGAAATATTATTGATAGTCTATTAAATAATTATAAATAAAATATAAATTAGAATTTGAAACAAATATCATTTGGAAAAGTTTTAATTTTATTAATTTATAAAGCAACTTAGAATTTAATTGCTTATTGTATAACATATTAAAAAAAAGAAAGAAAATTTATTTTCATAGGTGTCTTTATTACTTAAATACATAAAACTAAGTAAAGATAGTTACAAACTTAGAAATAGATTAGATAGATAACATTTATTTGAATGATTATTAGAAAAGATTTTAAGATATAAATTGAATCTACAAGTATATTATGTAATTATAGTAACTTCTCTAAAATGTTTTACTTCTAAAAAACCACTATAGAAGTATTGTACAACTTGAATACTTGTTGGCAAGTCTTGTTGTTCTTAAAAACATTTTATAAGGTTTTTCTTACTAACTAAGCCAAAGATACATAATATAAATTATAATTTTTCAACAATAATTCAAACTATGCTTCATGGTCATTTAATCTTATGTATCATGATATATGTGGCTTTACAAAGAAGTATTCATAAAAGGCATGTATTAATTTTTTTATTTAAAAATATTTTATGACTAAATCTTAGATTTATTAGACTAAAAATAATATTTTGAATAGTTTAAAGATTCCAAATATTAAATAAAAAGTTTAAAAATAAATAAAATAATATATATATATATATATATATATATATATATATATATATATATATATATATATATATATATATATAATAATTTAGTTTATTTTTAAATAGATAAAATTTCTTTTAACTTTTAATCTTATATATACAATCATAAAATATTCAAAGAAATATAAAGTTAAAAAAAAAAAAAAAAAAAAAAAAAAAAAAAAAAATTGGAATGTATAATTTTAAGACAAATAGATTTATTTTATATGTTAAAATATTTTATTCTAATTATATATATATAAAA
The DNA here is from genome assembly GCA_036785485.1 of Physcomitrellopsis africana. Classification (NCBI taxonomy): domain Eukaryota; kingdom Viridiplantae; phylum Streptophyta; class Bryopsida; order Funariales; family Funariaceae; genus Physcomitrellopsis; species Physcomitrellopsis africana. The sequence goes on from JAWRVF010000322.1 coordinate 245,635, forward strand.
ATAAATACATTAAATTATTATCTTAAAGATATTATAACAACAACAAAATTTATAGATTATTTTATATATACATAATAAAATAAAATTATATCTATAATCTAATAGTTTATAAAAATCTTACATACTAAATTTCATTACTCATGTGTCCAAATAAAAGTGATAAAAATTTATAGATTTTGGAAAAATAATATTTAAAATTCAATATTAATAAAGATAAAAACATAAAATATAAAAAGATAATCATATGTACAATAGCTCATCAATATTTTATAATTAAAATCATAAAGATACTAACAAAAATAATAAAAGAATTAAAAATAAAATAAAAATAAAATAAAAATTAATTATAAAAGATTAAATTATCTAATATATTATAATTTTTTTTATTATAATATTCTAATTATAAAGTTATAAATAAATTTTTATCTTAATAAGAAGGATTAATATTTATAAAAAAGATATAAAATTTTATTACAAAAATATATCAATATTAAATCTCTTTTATATATGAATTTAATTTTAAAAATTATAGAAAAATATTTAAATTCTTTTAAAAAATATCCTAATAAAATAATGTATTATAAAAATTATTGATAGCTTAAAAGTATTTGCAAGTGTTTTAATTTATTCTAATAAAATATTTATAATTAATAAATATAATTTTATTTAAAAATTAAATAAAAATATATCATAATATATAGTTTATAAATAAGTATTATATAAATAGTATATATATAGAAAAATCTATATTTTATACTAAAAAAATTTATAGCTTTATATATAAAAATTATTTTAAAATAATTATTAAATTAAAAAAAAATTCTAAATTTTTAAAATTATAAATTTATATATATTTTTATAAATATTTTTAGAAATTATAATTAGTATGATTTTTATTAGTATATATATATGTATATATATAAATTAATGGTAATAATCATAATTTTTTTATCTTCCTAAAGAATTTACATTTTATAATGTTATTAAAACATTGTATTAAAAATAAGTAAAAATGAATGGATTTGATTATATTAAAAAATAATATATATATATATATATATATATATATAAACATAATATTTCAAATATATTAATAAAGTAGAAAAAATACATCAGATTACTTAATTCCTTGTATCTAGAAGGGAGAGCTAAGAATGCTACAATAAAGGAATAATGACTAGAACTAACTCATTTACACTTTTGTGTCACCATATTAAGATATTCTATAGTTTCATTTAATTACACTGCCTTATTTAGAGCCTAATATGTATTTAACCATCCATGAGTTAATTCATTGCTTGAACAACATAGTTTTATATTCCAAGTGTTTTACTAATTTTTATTTGATAAATTTCTAATAGATTTGTCTATATTCAATCATTCTAGATAAGGCTTCTAATTTTTAAATATAATTTTTTTTAGATCCAAATAGTATATAAATAGAATAATTTTAATGAAGATTAGATTTTGTAAAAATATTTGAATCTAAAAGATAAATTTTTATCAATAATAGCTTGCTTCCAAGTGAAGGATTTCCAAAGACATCAATTTTAAGAGTTTGATGTTAATTTGTTTCATGCCTCCAAGTGTTTTTTACAATGCCAATATAATCAATAGAAAGTTGGAATACCACTTCTAATAAAAGGTATATCTCTAAATAATTATAAAGAATCAACAATTCTTATCACTATAAAAGAAGTTATACAATTTTTGACACAATAAAGATTGTTTGAATATAAGGTAGCTGCTTGATGAGATTACAAGTGAATGTCAATCAATAAAAATTAGAGATTCTACCATATAAATAATTCCAAATATTATAAAAAGAAGTGGGAGATTTAAGTGAAAGTAACTTACATATTTGTAATCATATTTTTTCAATTTTGTTCTAAGCTTTTGATTTAGTAATCTATTTATGATTTGGGATGAGTGGCTAGATAAGATTAAGTATTTAAATCTCATATGCAATTAGTTTAATATTCATTAGTTTAAATTTGAGGAATTGTTGAATATTTTCTAGACCAGGTTGAAGGTCCTTATCATCCATTTAGATAAAAGTGCTTTAGTGGCATCTTCTAGGTAAATGATATCAAAACCACCATCTTTTTGATTCTTACAACAAATCAACTAGGCCACTTTGGACCAAATTAAAGAAGCAATGGTGTCTCACCAAAAAAATCTTAATTATAGATTTAATTTTATAGATAGCCTATATAGTTAAAAAGAAATATAATAAAAAAAGAAGAATATTATTTATAATAATAGTTCTACCTATCACATTGATTTTGATAGAGTACCAATAATCAAGTTTGTATATCATTCTATTGATCAAAAATTGATTAATATCTTGCGTATTTTAAAAATTATCAAAAAGAGACTTAGGAGTTTATTAATATTTGTATTTAATACTTAAGTCCATCCAAATTGATTTGTCTATGCTTGTTTGTTAGATTTTTTAAATTACTAAAAGATAGTAGATTTGGTCCAATTAATTTCAAGGCCTAAAGCCAATCTAAATTGCTTAGTGATTTTTATAAGATAGCAGATATTTTCTTCTACTCTTTTAACTATAATGGTAGAGAGATCTATATATTGGCTGATTCCTTGTTGATTAGGTGTCATGGATATAAGATTTATTTCAATAATTATCTAATTAATATAAATTGATAGAAATAGATAAAATAAATTAATTTGATAATATCTTATAGAAAAGCTTTCTAGAAGCTTCATAAATATGAAATCACCTTTATACAAGTTTATAGGTAATTGATAGGTTAGAAACTTGGCCAATAAGCTAGCCACATGTTGCACATGTTGGTAGCTTATAGAACAAGCTGAGTACATGGCGCATATGTAAAAGACTTGTCTTATAAGTTTGACATGTGTCTTACAAATTAGACATGTGTTGGAGGTCCTATAGAATGCTGCCATGTAGTTCTTAGATAAATAGTACATATAGAAATAAGAGTGAAGCCTTCTTCACTCTTCTTAATTCCTTTCTTGCTTCTAATCTAATTCAAGAGTCTTATATATTTTTTAGTCTTTGACAATAGCCATTCTAGTTTCTTCTTGAATATACATATTTCTTCATTTCTATCTTGTTATTTTCCTTTGATATAGTTTTTACTAACTTATACATCTGTTTTAATTCATGTCCTTGATAGATTGACAAGAGTGAAGATTATAATATTAGAGCTTTATCTTTTCTTGATTAAGAGTGGATTATTCTTTTTTCTTAATAAGATATAAGCATATTAGAAGTTATGGATTATCCACTTCTATACTGATATTATTTTTAAGAATTTTTTCTTTGTTCTTTGAGTATTTTATTTTGTAGTGAGAATAAACACTTTTCTCCCTTTTTATTGTGGTATCATGGTAGAGCTTGTTGAAATAAAGAGTGCAGTGGTACAAATGCAAGAACAAATGAGAGAATTAATGCTTGCAATGTATCAACTCAATGCACCACAATAAGAAGCGACAAGATTAGCAGGAAGTGAAGATATAAAGATGATTTGAGCTACTTCAAGCCATACTACTTCACTTACAATTAAACACCATTCAAGCATCAAAGAACCAAAAATTAATTTATTGGAAAAGTTTGTTGGTACCAGATCTAAGTTTTGAGGATTCATCAATCAAATATAATTGGCAATTGAACTTCAATCCCAAAACTATTCAACCTAAGGGTCACAAGTCAGGTTTATTGGAACACTACTATTAGACTCTGCTTTATCATGATTTTTGTCCTTTCTTCAACAACGTGATCAAGTATTAGATAATTTGGAGGTATTTTAAGTTGAATTTTGATCTATGTATGGAAATCATGATGCAATTTGTGTTGCAACCAACAAGATTCATATCTTGCAACAAAGTAATCGATCAGTGATATCATATGCTTCATAATTTTAACAATTAGCAATTGACACTAAATTGGATGATGTTATATTTATTAGCCAATTTTTCTATGGATTATAATATGAGATAAAAAAATATATTGCTCAACTTACCCGATCCTCAATGATTGAATCAAACAATTGATTTTGCTGTAAAGTATGACAATCAGTTTTTTGAATTTTGATCTAAGAGTCACATACATGAACTTCAATATTATTATAATACAATGGCAAAATCCAATGAATACGTAAACACTCTAAACTTCAAACAATTGGGTCCCAATTCTTTCTTCTTTATTCTCTTTATATTAAAAACTGAGACTCCAATTGTTCACTTTTTCAACTAACTTTCTTATGCAACTGTCTATATCTGCCAAAAATTGGATTAATCATCTAATCTATAAATTTTTAATTCTTATTCTACCTTCCAAAATTATCTATCTATTCTACATAGCCCTACTTCTAATTGTGTAGCGTCTTTGCAAACACAAAATTGATAGAAAAAAAAACTTTGAATTATGAAGTTGGCTCTCTGGATTAGAACATTCTAGAATTTCCTATAAGAGGTTCTTCTATGTCTAGTTCTAACTCTAAGTCCTTGTCCTCCTCTGATAAATCCACATGATTATTCTTCAATTGGATTGATAAATCCTCGTTATCTACTTCCAATTTCCGAACTTGAGCCTCTAATAGCAGAATTCTGGCATCTTTTGCTACTAATTGGCGTTCCTGTTGCTTCATCTTCTCCTCCAGTTCACCAATACTTAAAACTAGTGGGACAAATACCTGCAGTCGATCAATATTGGCTATATAGTCCTCCAATTTTGCCACTTCAGCCTTCAAGGTACCAAGTTCTGTCCGTAGCTTGTCTGTTTTAATTCTGTATTGGTCCTCCAATTACACCTTTTCTTGGCCTAATTTTGTTGCATTCTCACATTCTGCTTGAAACTGACTCTTCAACTCTTCTCTTTCTAAATCCCATATTTTGTGATTGTCCAATAATTCATACTTTTGGTCATTCAAGATTCGTTGAGTGCATTCTTTATCTTTTGCCCAAGCTTCATATTCTTCCCTTAATTTCCATTCCAACAATAACTTGGATTTTTTCTTTTCTTTGATAATACAACCCTGTTCTACAATTCAACGGCTATTCTCCATTATCTTCTTCCTACTTGCGTCCAATTGTTGTCTTAAGTTTCCTTCCAATTTATTCATTGTAAGCTGCAATTGGAAAATTTGATCCAATATTACTCCCGTGAAACTCCCTCCTTCCATTATTTCGGTACTTGTAGCTGGAGCCTCAGTCACCACCTCCGTAATTGAAAGAATTAGAATCCGCACTAGTGTAGTTAGTAGAATGGCCTCTTGTTTTGCTAATCAACTTGATTCCCCGACTTCATGTACCACTATCTTTTGGCTAGCTATTGGTGCCGTCAAACTTTGAACACATCAAGGAAGCACTAAAGAGGGTATATTTTTCTCCACTATATGCGTAATTACAAAGTGCACATAATTGGAACAAAGCAAGGATGTGAACTTCTTCGTCTTCCATTTGGCTACCATCTCCACATAGATTTTGGTTGCTGCAAACATTGTCCAATTAAACACCATTCCTTCTAGCATTTCTATTGCCATAAAAGAAGCCGTTTGGACATGTAGGTGGTATGTCAATTTAAGCCTAGTCGCTTCTGAACAAACTATATCTATTCCATAAGCTTCAGTGTCAGTGCCTCCGTTACTTTCCAATCCTAATTCCTCTCCAATGATGACATGCCGCCTTTAAAATAACTACCTGGTCGAAAGTCACTAGACACTTCGACACCCACCACAAGCTTACCAATTGAGAGATACAATACCTTTTGCAAGGTATCCTCCTCTATCCCGATTATCCTCCCCTTTACTATATTCAAACCATCCTCTGGATCGTGGTGTGCTATATATTCCACCACCAATTCTATATCAATTAGCGGCAAATTAACTGACTCTCTTAAAAACACATATAACTACGCATTTCTAAAATCTCTTTGTCTTTGTGGGATCTAATAGATTTCCAACTTCATTGATTCCATGTTGATGATCACCACTAGAGATGGCAACTCTAAATTATTCTTACTTCTCATATTTTTGATACTTTCCTCTGTGTCGGTAGTTCTCTTTGACCTTCCCATCCACATTGTAGACTACGATGTATTTCACACTCCTTGCTCACGCTAACACTATTTTGGCTCATTGAAGTAAACTCTACACTCCAATGCGTATACTTCATACAATAATGTTTGCAACTTCCGCTAAGTATCCGCTCCTAATCTTTTACCCGGATCTAAATCTACAATCCCTATTCAAGTGTACCATTACCTCACATCTGAGTTTCCTCAATAGGCAGCAATAATATCCCAACTAACCATCAGCTGTCTTTTCTAACATCATGCTTCTATAATATAGGCAATTTATTATTAACAGGTACTCCCTCTTCTCTCCCAATTTTAAAACCCGACATAGATTTACATACAATAAAATCGTAATCGGTTTTTGTTGATTCGTGTCATAAATTGAGTATCTATAAAATCTTCCAATTGAACTAAACTATTAAAAAAGGCTTCAAGTATTTGATATGGTCCATGCCAACCGACTTGAAATTTTTTCGAAAAATTGTGAAATCGATTATCATAAAGAAGCACTAGATTATTGGACATAAAAGATTTGGGACATAATTTACTATCAATATAACTCTTATGGCAATGCTGTGTAGCTTCTATAATTAAAAGAGCCGTAGCCCTAATTTCATCAAATTTTTTTAATTGTGCTAATTGACATTGGAGGGATGCCTTGTCACTAAGACATTTATCCAACATAATTCTTAAACTCTGAACTTCCAATTCAATTAGTAATATTGCTTCTTGCGTGTACATAAATTAAAATGGTGTGGAACTAATAGTCAATTTATATGCAATATGTTACGCCCTTAAAGCGGCAAATAATTTTGTATTCCAGTCCGTTCCAACACCAAATATCGTCTTAGTTAAAACTTTGTACAAAATACCGTTGGTCTTTTCAGTCTATCTATTAGCATGAGGGTGATATGGCATTATTTTTTGATGTTTAATCTCATATTTATTTGACAAGGCTAAAATCGTGGAATTAATAAAATAAGTGCCATGATTACTAACCAATTCTTTGGGACATCTAAAGAGAGTCATAATATTCTCATATAAAAATGTGGCTATTATATTAGTATTATTATTTTTCATTGCCACCGCTTCAGTCCATTTTGTTACATAATTGGTTGCTACCAAAATATATCTATTATGTCCATTTTGTGAGGCAGGTGCAATTGGTCCTATAAAATCAATACTCCATTTTTCAAATGATGCTTGTGCCAAAATTGGGACCAACGGCATGGCAGAAGTATCAATAAGTCTATCAATATGCTGATAAGGATCATAGCATTGTCATGTTGTAAATCAAAATATAGTGTGAAAAATATAAAAGAATGCATTAAAATAAAAAGATTAAGATTAGAAGAAAGGTTGATAGAAAATTAGTGGTAAGAAGATACAATGGAAATTTACCTTGAAAAGTGAAATTTCTTCAAGTTAGTAAAAAGAAAAAGGTTGAGGAAGTGGAAAAGACATGGACTAAGAGGTCTTTTTGACCAAGAGGATAAAGAAGACCAGGAGGGAGATGACAAGGAAGGGTCGTGAAGAAGAAGGAGGAGAGTTTTTTTGGAAGGCATAGGATTTTTTTGATAGGCAGTATATATTTTTGTGTATAGAGGAAGCTTGGAGAGCATTTTAGGTGCGAATTTTTATAGGTTTGTAGTAGAAAAGATAAGAAACTCATAGAGATAATTTTCATGTCTTTTGATTAAGTATCAACAAAGATATGAGTCTTGAAAGTTGTAGGTGTTTAAGACTAGGGCAGTGAGGCTTACTAAATTTCGGGCCTTAGTTCTTGGAAACCACCTAGACTTTAGTGGCAAAATTTGTTGGGTTTTTGTTTCTTATAGAGTTAACTACTTTGTATCAAAATCTCAAGTCAATATGACCTCTAAACAAAGAGTTATGAGTGAAATTGTAACTGGTTTGAATGAAAAGAGAAATAGAGTGAAGGCAAGGTTGAGGGTTTGTATAGGCAGTGCATGTGTGTGGGTTTTTTTGGATATAAAGGGAGTTAGGTGACGAATTTGAGTGTGAAATTTAATAGACATGATCTATATTAGTTAAGGAAGAGATGAGTGCAAGTTTGATACTCATTAGTCTTATAAATAAAATGTTACGCTCTTTCAAAGTGACAAGGATCTATCTCCAAATGAGTGAAGTTTGAGGGAGCATAACTTTGTGATTAGAGTAGTATTTTGAGTAAAATTTATTGGGATTTGTAGATATATAAGTCTATTAAGTTTTTTAAAAAATTGATTGCTATTGGAATTATATTCGAAGAGTTATGAGGAAAATTGTGGTCAGATCTAGAGTTGTTAGAAGGCAAAATTAAAGAAGAAGGATGGAACCTATAACTCAAGTTTGGAGAAAACTTTTGGAGCAATATTTGGAAGGTGTTTACAACATGATACAAGCTATAAGCCTACCAAATTTCAGCACTTAGGTCTTCTTTAATGAAGAGCAATGAAGGTATGAAGCAAAGGGGGCCCACAATCAAAGGCAGCATGGAGGGATTACTTTGACAACATGGTTCTCTCTAACCACATGAGCTATAATCAAAAGGTTTATGGGGTTTGCTTCTTTACTTCCTTAAGTACCATGTATTCAAATTTTGCTTCAATTGATGTGATATCCTAGGATTTATGAGCAAAATTGAAGGCGGGTTTCTAAAGGCAGAATATGTTAGGATTAATAAAGTATGTTTTTATATAAATTCTTCAATTTTATGAACTTTATGAATCTCATCTTGCACTTGAGAAACTAGAAGCAAAAAAAGGCCCAGTATTTCTTAGGACTAAGACTCTCACCATGACAGCGTCATACATATTGGTGTGCATTAGAAACCATTGTTGGCCACCAATAACCAGCCATTAAAGCTTATTGAGCAATATTATCATTGACAACGTGCCCACCGTAACTATCGAGGTGACAGCCTTCTAATATGGCATGTACTTCACTTTGAAATATACAATGGTATAATATTCCATCCTTTCTTTGCTTATACAAAACGTCACCGATCATGGTATATGGAGCACTTTTTAAAATCACACTGTCATACTGCATTTACGTGTAGTGTATAAAAATATTATATATCTTGTATTTATTGTTATTACATGTGTGAGTGCTAGAGGTTATTTTAGAAGATATTATAAGGAGAGGATTTATTTTAGCCACTTAATTAGTAAATTAGGATGGCTATTTGTTTTGGTTCCTACCTTACTTATATCCTAGAATAGATTCTTTTGTAATTAGAATAAAGATAAAAGTTATTTTACCTTTCTTGTTGACTTTGAGGTAGCATGGACCTTGAAAAGGATAAAAAAGAAGAGTATGGGGTGAATAGGGCCTATCCAATAGGATTTTGGCTGCCTGTGTACTCGTGGCATGGACTGATGTGGAAGAAAAGGGAAGAATACTCCTCTTGCTGGACCTAGGGTTTGACAATTTCTAAGCAGTGAATTTTGGAGAGAGATAGCTCCAAAGATATAGAAGCATTTGTAATGAAAATTAGAAGTTGTGTTCTTTGAGTTGTGAAGATTTTAGAACCTATTCACTTGCTTGTATTGGAGTTGTGAGCAAAAAGTTATGCTTGTTTTAGTAGAGTGAGGTTTGCTGCCATTGAAAAGCGATGGTAGAAACTTCAAGCTGCCACTGCAAGTTTGATTTCAGCTATTTCTTAGTGAAATTTGTAGAATGTGTGGAAAATTATGTTAGCTTTCTATCAAACTATTTCTTGTAGCATTCAGAGTTGGAGAGAGAGAGTTGTGAGCTTGAGAATAAGAAAAGGTCTGCTGCCACCCAATGAAGAGGGGTAGAGAATATGTTCAACCACCTAAGTTGGACAGTCTCTTCAAAATTTGTGATAAATTAGGTGCTTATAGTAGCTTGTATAAGCTTTCCATAAAAACAAAAATCAATGCATTTGAAGCTTCTATGAAAGACTTATGAGCCGCGAAGTGTCAAGAGGGTAAATTGTCACTAGGGTTTGAGGAGTAGATTCGACTAGCTATAAAATCTGAAGTTTGAGAGATATACATGCAAAATTTTAAGACAAGTCAGATGATGGAGTGAACTTTCTAAAAAGCTATTGCATGTCTAATTTGGAGAAGGGAAGCAACCACAATAAAGGCTGAAGTGAAGAGGAGCTTTGCTGCCTTTGTATTTGCTGCGAAATTTTAGTGCTTATTTCATTTAGCCATAACTTTTAAACGGTAAGTCATCTATTTGTGAAATTTTGATATGTTTAACAATGAGTTATTAGCTTTTCATAGGTTTTAAGCACACTTGATTTGGCCTTTGGATGAAATTTTAGTGATTTAATTAGTTTCAGCTTGTTGTATAACTTATATTCCTCATATGCGATCGTATTTGAGGTATACTTGAATATATACATACTTTGTTTATACTTACTATATAAGTATATATACTTATATTTACATCAAGTATTTATATAAGTATTTTACAAATATTATACATAATATTTGTATAAATATTTATATAAGTATTATATCAAAGATTTTACTCTATTTTTATATAAGTATTTTACAAGTATTATATATAATATTTGTATAAGTAATTTTATAAGTATTATATCAAAGAATTATACTTTATTTTTATATAAGTATTTATATAAGGATTATATTATATTTTTGTACAAGGATTATATTCTAATATTGTACAAGTATAGAAGATACTTGCTCAGCTTCCTCTCATGTTTCCTGCTAGTTCTAGTAGCAGCTAGGAACCCGATGTTTTCCCAAGGCAAATTCTCTCTACCCGACAACGCGCTTCTTAAATTTCTTACTATAAATAAGTAAAAATATCTACAATATCAAGTATTAAATCAATTCTCTATATTTTAATAATATTACATCCAGAGCAAATAATTCTACATCTAAAAGTGCATCATTGATAAGTTCATTTTCTAATATGTTGGTCAAACGAGATAAATGGTCCGCATTGGCATGTTTCTTTCTTAATCAAATATTAATAATAAAATTAAATTCTTGAAGGAATAACATCCATAGAGCAATGCGTCCAGTCTATTGAGGTTTATTGACCATATACTTACGAGCATCATGATCGACATGAAACATGAATGGATAACAAAGCAGATAATGTCAAAATTTCTGTACAGAGTAGAGCATGCCCAAGGCTTCTCATTCAATTGTAATGTAATTTTGTTTCCTAACAATGAATTATTGACTAGCATAATATATCAGATGATTTAAATCATTTTCATCCTTCTTACTTAGCACAGATCCAATAGCAACATTTGATGCATTAACACAAGCATAAAATAGTTTTGTCCAATACAATGCAACCAATAATGGTATAGACACCAGTTTGCACTTTAATTCTTCAAACGCAACTGTACATTTCTTGGTCCAAATTGGACTAGATCTAACCGATGGTGGTTTCTTTCAAAAATTAGTTAAACATTGATATATGACCGCAAATGAATCAATAAATTGTCAATAATAGCTAACATGGCCCACGAAACCACAAACATCTGATATTATTTCTGGCTTTGATAAGGCCAATATATAAATAACTTTATCTAGATCAGTAGCAATATCAGCCACAAAAATAATGTGTCCCAAAAGCTTTTTCAAAGGTACTTCAAATTAATACTTCTCAGAGTTTAAAGATATTCCATACTTATCACATTGATTCAAATATAGACTAAGACATTCAAAATGGTCAGCTATCGTATTAAATGTATAAAAATCATCTAAAAATATCTCCATTGATAATTGTAAATAATCTTAAAATGCTTGCGTTGTTACCCTTTGAAATGTACTTGGGACATTATATAATCCAAATGGCATCACTTTATAAGCAAATAAGCCCCAATCCATGATAAAAGTAGGCTTTAATTGATCCTCTGCTACAATTTTAATTTGATTGTAATCCAAAAAACCATCCAAAAAAGAATAACATTCATGTCTGGCTACTGTGTCTAATATATTATTTATAAAAGGTAAAAAAAAATAATCCTTCTTAGTTGTCGCATTTAATTTATGAAAGTCTTGATAGATTCAGATTTTTCCATTCTTCTTTGGTATTATTACAATTGATAAAATCCATTCACTATACGGTATTGGATATATATGAGGCCCATGTCTAAAAATTTATCTACTTCCTCTTTGACCATGAAGAAATATTTTGGATTAAGATAGTATTATCTTTGACAGACTGGTATAGCATCCTCCTCTAAGGTAATTCAATGCTCACAAATTTTGGCAGGAATATCTTTTAAATCCGTATACGACCAAGCAAAAGCAAATTTATGACTTAGAAAGAATTCTTTCCAATTTCTCAACTCTATATCTGTAATATTGGTGTATATTTTGATAATTTTGGATATTTCATTGGTGCCCAAATTAACGAATTGACACATAGGTTCCGCAACAACCTCTGATTTGATTTTCCTCTCTTCCTCTAAATCCTTCATATAATCCGACAAATTAAAACTATATATTTTTGCTTCCAATATATCAACTTCATTAATTGTAAGATTATTCATCTAATGGGCGATAGCATGATTGGAATTGGCTATGTCCTTTGGGTATACTAAATATTTTCCGAGTCCTCCATATTGATATAACACGCCTTGCTTCTACGCGTGAATTGAATTATTACCAATTTTCATTGAATTAGTAACTTCATCATATTCCGCATCAGGTTGATCCTCATCCTTAAATGTCACCTCTCAACTTAGAATTTGAGACTCTCTACGTACATTTGTAAAACAATTTTGTCTCTATCCTTCTTAATAGTCAACGTTCCACGGCCCCAATTATTCCTAGCTTTGGCTTAATATAGCCACAGTTGACTCAATAAAATTGGATATGATAATGTGGAACTTTGTAGTCAAAAAATAATATAATTAATCTTATACACAATTCCAATAATAATAGTATCAATATTGCAAAAGATACCCATAGGCTTTATGTGATTGTAATCATCCATTCTCAACACCAAGGTCGTGGATAATAGTTGAGCTAAATCCAAATTCTCTATTGTATCCACGATCATTGAATTCACACTAGAACCTCTATCCACTTGAACTGCAGAAATAAGAATACCATCAATAGATACATCAATAGTTAGTGCGTCCAGATCAGGATTCAAACTAACTTTATAAATTTTTTTATTATGAGCCCTTTGTTGTATTAATAAAGAATTCAATATAAAATGATATTTTGGTGCGACTGTCAACAATTGCTTCATTGTAATTGAGGATTTAATTTCATCCAAATCTTTCAAAATATCATAAGGTTTCATATTGATAGTGATTTCCAATGCCCTCTTTTTTTTCATTGATTCCAATTTAATCCCTTGAAATAATTTGTCTTGCCTTATAGAATTCAAAATTTGAATTGCTAAATGAACTTTGTTGAGATTCCCGTCTATGATAGAATCTTTTGATCAATGAGATGGTTCCTGAAACTTTGCAGATATTAGTATTGGTTTAGGTTGAATCAATATCTTGGGACTAGAGACATCTTTGGATTGCCTAAACAAACCAGATCTCAACATTTATAATATTTTTGGTACGGGTATTGGATTTGAAATTCCAATCAATAAATTGAATTGGTCCCTTGTAATTGATATACCCAATTATAGAATTGGATCTTTTTCTTTTTGTTGGGCCTAAGTAAATACTGCATGGACACATTCCATTCGATTTATCAAAGAATCTTGTGGAGCTCGATTACTATCCTATATCTTATTTTGTAGTTGAATACGTTGATCTTGATTATTAAAATTAAATAGAGCATTGCATTGCTGATATGTATATTCTAATTGCTTGCAATTTCCACATACTAGAGTATATTCATCACTGGCTCTTGAATTAGAACATTTGCTAGTATAATGTCCTAATTGCCTGCAACGATAACACCGAAGTGATCTTCTTTCGACACCATCAGGAATAATGGGTGTTTCTACCAATATATATTGGTTGGGCCTGTTCTAGGTTGGATGGATAAATGATCCCGGCTGACTAGTTTGTATTGTAGAATCCAAAATTGGTTTGTGCATGCTTGGATATTGAAAATATCCTTGCTGATTTGTACAATACCTTGAGGATTGGATCCATATTCTTAATTATATGCCAAATTTTGAAAATTAGAAAAACTCCTACTTTATTTATTTGAACTATTGCCATTTTAACCAAACCTATTTCCTATCTAGATTTGATTAACATTCCACAAAGTTGGTGGAATCATAGTTTGATTACCAAACTATTATTTTTTTTGTAAATTCCAACAATTTGTGGTGCTATGCTTATTTCCACAAAATGTACATTACACAACCATTTGGGATAGTGAAGAACATTCCATTATCAAATGGCCTTGTCCGTTACAATTACTACATCAAATATTAGATCGCATATAAGTCAGTTTGTGCCTCTTCTCCTTATCTTTTGTGAGATTAACAATCAATTCATCCATCTTCTTTGTCAAAATTAACAATAAAGCTTCATTTGGATCCTTTGATACTAGTTCATTAGATAATTCTTTTGTAGATACTAGATTTTGATATGGAGAGTATGAAGAATATGGAACTATAGTAATTGGTGGTACTGCTTGCAATAGTACAGTATTAATTATTCCCTGTGGATTAGCACTAAAATTTGTATTGTAATGAATCATTCTTAGGTGACTGTCCATTATTTCATTCTAAGGTGGCATTTGATAAACTCCCTGAGATGGAATCATCATGGCTCCAGGGATTAAAAATTGGTCATAATGACATTCTTCTCATACCTTAGCTCAATCAAGTGAGGAAGCAATGATGACCGATTGGACCTCCTATACAAATATTTTTAATTTTGGTGGATATAATCCGTTAACCAATATAGATAAAACAAACAATTTTGGCATTTGATTATCTAGCCATTTACAAAGGATATCTACTACTTGGCCATAATATAATTGCATCACTTCTCCTTGTACCATTTTGCTGTTCATTAATCTTTTCCTAAGAGGCTCTTCGAATCCAATTAGTCAAAAATAGGTTAAAAATATATTTTTCAATGCCTCCCAATTAGAAAATTGATCCACAAATTGGAGATTATATCATTCAAATGCAGTATCTTTCAAGGTCGCTAGCAGCCATTTCAATCAAATATCTTCAGTTCTACCATTATTGGCTACACATGCAATCAGAAATTGAGATAAGTGTTGATCTGAGTCTACTCTTGGCAAACCTCTAAAGGTAGGTAATGGGGCTACATTAGTTGTGCAATCATCCGCCATGCCCATTTGGACTACAATTAGAACTGCTGGTCTCCTTGCCACCATTGAAGATGACAATGTTTCACTCAATTTTTTATTAAAATAACTACTGCCTCTCCTAATTGTCTTTTCCAAATTTCCAAGCCTCTACAATTTGTTATTATTATCTACAAATTTTTTTTATTGATTGAAGTTGAGGTGAAAATGATGGATTTTAAAACATGCTAAATTTTTTTTTTATTGGAAAGCAATTTATGCCATTTTGAAGAACCAGTCTTATTAGAATTAGTTGTATCTACTATTAAAAAAAACATCCAATGGAGTACCTAATTCTTATATGTCCCATTTTCTTTTCATTAATGAGCTGAAGAGTGCTCTTAACAATTTTTTGAATTACCTGCGAGTGCTCTTAACAATTTTTTGTTGAATTATTTGTTGAATTACCTATTTGTTGAATTACCTGCGAGTGCTCTTAACAATTTTTTTAACGATATATATGTCTAAAATATTAAAGATCTTTCATTTTTTGGATATGCTTGGATGTGTTGACAAGCATACGACCATGGTTTAATCTATTCTTTCAATGCTCCTTCTTTAGATTCCGTTCTTGTTCATCTCACAACAAATTTCTTGCTTGTGTTCTCTCTTATCTTCCTTTTAAAGGGCATGTTTTTCTTAGTGCAATATTTTTATTCTTATTAACTATAATTTTTCTTCATATGTCTAAAATTGCTTCTCATTTCCAATTTAATTATATATTTGGCTTTATTTTTAAATTGATACTAATTTTAGAATATCTTTGTACATTATACAAAAACTACTCGTTTGGCAATTGATTTCTAGAATTCAAACTATCGTCAATCTCTGGCAATGGTGCCAAAAATGTGATTTATCATTTTACTTATTCTACCAATACTGCCTAGAATAAACTTGTAAAGAGGAATTCAAACACAAAGAAAGACTAAACGCATGAGATATACTGTTAGGATCACACAATTAATTGCTCCTAAATGACAGAGTCTAATGAATATGCAAACGCTCTAAACAATCCTGACCTTTCCAACTTCTAACAATCTCACAAGAACTATCAAAGATGGAAGATAGCAGATTAGCGAAGAACCAAGGAGAAGAATTCAAGATCAAAATTACTTCATAAACAAAAAACTAGATGGACAGGAATAAGAACTAGATTAATATCAAGAACAAGCCAAAATTCTAGATTGCTCCAAGATTTGTGTTGGCAAGACTGAGGTGCTCCTCAATCTTGCCTCTTATTTATAATATGAGCCCTTATGTCCTATTGAACCTTCAAAGAATATCTTAGAATATTTTAGAAGCCTGAGGAAGATTTTAGAAGACTCTAAAAAGTCTACAAGAGGTCTTGGAAGGTTGAAGATTTTAAAGGATCTTAAAAATATCTTAAAATATTCTAGAAGCTTGAGAAAGATTTTGGAAGACTCTAAAAAGTCTACGAGAGGTTCTAGAAGGTTGAAAAAGATTCTAGAGGATTTTCAAAGACTAAAAAAGATTCTAGAAGATTCTAGAAGATTTTAGAAAGCTATAGAAGGTTCTAAAAGGCTACAAAAAGTTCTAGTAGTGGCTTAAAGTATGTGTGTGATATCACCTTCTTTTCTAGAGACAAGTTTCATTAGAAGCTAAAGCAATTTGATCATCAAATTACATGCGTAAAAATTCTAGAATTCATTGGAATAGAGAAGCAACATATTTCGTCTTTTGTTTGTTGATTATCGGTTCAATAAAACCCTTGAAATAGCGTCGATGACCTCCAAATATAACCTCTGTTAGACTAACATCCCATCCAAGAATTTGCTCTTCGTTGCGACCTTCAAAACATCCTCCGAACATAATTTTTGGTCCATCTGGAGTCACCCTTCTAACTTTAAGGAGTATTATCAAAGCTCAAGCATTTAAATTGAGATTTTTGTAATGAAGCCATATCTCCAAAGACTCTAAGCATGGCCTTACTTGATGTTGGGATACTCCTTCTTTATCTTGTCCATGTTCTTCAAACCTAGTAGATTGTGAAAGTTGCAATGATTCTCCAGCCGCTTGTATGGCAGAAGAGTCTTTTGACTCTTATTCCTGGAATTTCCTTGAAACACAAAGATTTGACATGATAATTAATAAGCTTCTAGCAAGATCTATTCTATCTTAGAAAAATACAAATATAAGTCTTTCCATGGCTCTCCCCTTTTTATATTGGTCTTTTGTTGTTGATAGGAAGCATCATTTAGAAGCCAAGAGATGTTACTGTCCACAAAATCTTCAATGACTATTGAATCTAGGTTTTTTAGGATATTGTTGATAGAAATGGCAAACCTTCTTAGGTGCATTTTTAAGGTTATCTGGGGGTTCCCATGTTCTTTTACTAACTCCATAATCCTTCCAATGGATGAAATATTCTAATTATTTATATCTTATATGTGAATCCAATATTTCATCCATCTTGTATTCAATCTTTTGATTGACTTCAACTCGAGCATGTGGTGGAATAGTTCTTCTAGTAATATTTGATTTATAATAGGTTTCAAAAAGCAAGACATGAAAGACTAGATGAATGTGCATGTTACTTGGTAATTCGAGATGAAAACTTATTATATTTACTTAGTATAGAATTGTAAAAGGTCCAAGTCTTTGATAGTCTAATTTTCGTGATGGTCGATTTGTTTGTATATTTTATCGAAGTAACCAAATACAATCTCCTATTTTGAAATTTTGTTGGTTCTTATGATGAATGTCTACATAGTTTTTATATCGATCTTAGGCTATTTGTAATTGAAATTTTAGTTCTTCATGGATGGTTTTTAAATAGATAATTTGACTTTCTACAACAGGGCTTTCCACATCTTCAATTTGGAATAGATCTACTTTAAGGTGATATCCATAGTTTGAGAAGAATGGAATTAGCTTTATTGAAGAATGTTTGAAATTATTATATGCAACCTCAACCAATGGTAGAAAGTCCGTTCAATCATCTTGTTGGTAATTTATACTGCAACAAAGATATTATTCTAAGATCTGATTCACTCATTTTGTTTGACCATCAGTTTGAGGATAATAAATGGATGACAGGTTGATCTTGATCTTTAAAAGCTGAAATAATCCTTTCCAAAAGTTTGATACAAATTGTAGTCCTCAATCTGAAATAATATTAATTAGAAGGCTATGTATTCGGTAAATATTATCAATAAAAAGCTTGAATGTTTCCTCCTCAAAAATAGTCTTATAGCACAGGATAAAGTATGCCATCTTGATAAGACGGTCTACCACCACAAAAATTGAGTCTTTTCCATTCAAAATTGGAAGGTGTAGAATGGATAGGAATTTTAGGATTTACAATACATAGTTTGTAGGGTTAAGAGTAGGCAGGAAGCCCATGAATGGCCAGTTTAGAAGGCAACATAGGTAAGGGAGTTAAAAAAAGTGGTTATTATTGGTTGTGTAGTGGTTAATACTGATAGGGATAAGTATAAATTGATTTGGACAGTAGTAGTAAAGGCTAGACTGTGATAGTGCTGAGCCGAGGTAAGCTTGGTGCTACCTCTTATTAATTTTTAAGAGAAGGATATTAGATAAGTTTTGAATATTGTAAAGTGCAGTTCTGTGATGAAGCAATGAAGGAAAGAATTGATTTATAATGAAAGATTGAGGATGTATTGATATGCTGAAATATCAGTGGAAAAATATAAGTGAAAAACTGAAAGTGGAGAATCGGAGATGTTTTATGAAGAATGAGTATGAATGTGAAGAAACTATACTACATTGAGTAATGAATTAAGGGTGACCCACGAGAAGAAGTCCGTGGAGTTTGGATTATGCGAAGTGAATTATTAGGAGTGATAGTCAATTTCGGAGTATTCTTGTGTTTGGAGTATAGGATAATTATGCTGAGTTTTGAGATATCGCAATATTACATATTATTGTCATAAAGAAGGAGAGGAAGAGAGGTAGTGAATACTTGAGTTGGATTATTGTTTACGATATTTTATTGTTAACAGAGTTATTGGTAGTATGAGGGAGATATTGTAACAAATTGGGATGTTTTAGTATAATCAGAAGGTAGTTAATTGTGTGATTCTAACGGTTTAACTCAATGCAAATAGTCTTTTCCTGTGTTCATATCCCCTTTTACAGATTTACTCTGGGCAGTATTGGTAGAGTAAGTGGGACGAATAACAACAACATTTTCGCGCCGCTGTCGGAGATTGACAATAGTATTGAGTGTTAGGAATTAACTACTGAATAAGTAGTTACAATAGTGATGGAAAGCAATGTCAATAATAGATGATGAAAGATTATGATTTATAAGAATGAGAACATTGCTCTGAGAAAAATACGTCAGTCGAAAATAAGACAAGAGAGAGCACAAGTAAGAAATTTGTTTTGGGACAAGCAAGAACGGAAGCTAAAAAAGAAGCGTCGACAGAGTGGATTAAACCGTGGTTGCATACCTGTCGGCATATCCGAGCATACCAAGAACATGAAAGATCTTTAATATTTCAGACATATATATCATTAAAGAAGTTGCCAAAAGCACTTGCGGGTAACTCTGCGAATAGCCCAGTGTATCTCTTGAGCCCATTAGCGGAAAGAGAACGGAGCACAGAAGAATTGGGTACTCCATTGGGTACTTTTCCAATAGTGGATATAGTCGATTCTAGCAAGGCTAGTTCTTCAGTAGAGAATGTATCGCTTGTAAGTAAGGGCCAATTCAGTGTATTCCAAAATCCGTCGTTTTCACCTCAACTTCAACCGATAAAATTATTTACAGATAATAATACTAAAGAGCGGAGGCTTAGAACTTTGGAAAAGACAATTGAGGGAGGCAGCATTTATTTTAACCAGGAAGCAAGTAGAACATTGTCACCTTCAATGGCGGCGGGGGATCCAGCAGTACCAATTGCGGTACAAATGGGTGTGGTGGATGATCGCACAATTAGCGTAGCTCCATTACCTACCTTTAGGGATCTACCAGGAATCAACCTAGAACAACACTTGTCTCAATTCCTGACCGCATGTGTAGCCAATAATGGTAGAACTGAAGATATTTGATTAAGATGGCTGCCAGCAACCTTGAAAGATACGGCGTTTGAATGGTATAATCGCCAACCCGTGGGACAATTTCCTAATTGGGAGGCATTGAAAAATATATTTTTGACTCATTTTCGACCAATAGGATTTGAAGAATGTCTTAGAGAAAGATTAATGAATAGCAAAATGGTACCGGAAGAAGCGATACAATTATATTATGGCCGAGTAGGAGATATCCTTCAAAAATGGCCAAATAACCAAATGCCGGACTCATTTGTTATGTCCATATTGGTTAACGGATTATATCCAACAGAATTAAAGTTGTTTGTAAAGGAGGCCCAACCTGCGACTGTGGCTGCCTCACTTGACCGAGCTAAGGTATGGGAGGAATGTCATTATGACCAATTCTTAAGCACAGGAGCCACACTGATTCCATCTCAAGGAAGGTATCAAATACCAATGTGGAATGAAACAGTGAACAGTTACCCAAGGACAATTGACTACGGTGCAAATCTTACTGTTAATTTGCAAGGGATAGTGAATGCTATTCCATTGCAAGCTGTACCATCAATAACTACAGTCCCATACTCCCCATATCAAAAACCAATGTCTATAGAAGAGTTCTCTAACGAACTAGTATCAAAGGATCCAAATGAGACTTTGTTGTTAACTTTGACAAAGAAGATGGATGAGTTGGCTGTTAATCTGGCAAAGGATAAGGAAAAGAGGCATAAATCGACTAATATACGTCCCAATATTTAGTACAATAATTGTAAGGGGCAAGGCCATTTAGTAACGGAGTGCCCTTCGCCACCCCAAATGACGGTGCAATGTACCTTTTGTGGAGGTAAGCATGTAACCACAAATTGTTGGAATTTAAGAAGGCAACATCAGTTAGGCAATCAAACTATGCTTCAACCAACATCGTGGGATGTTAATCAAGTTTAGATTGGAAATAGGTTTGGTTGGAACGAAAATCGTCCTATTAAACAAAATAGAAATTTCTATAATTTTCAAAATTTTGAATATAACCAAGAAGGTGATCCCAATTCCCAAGCTTTTATGCAAAATCAGCAAGGACAATCCCAATATCTCCCTATTCGGAACCTAATTTCAGATCCTACAATACCAATTGGTCGACCAGGATCCTTTACCCATCAAACCTGGAACAAGCCTAGCCGATATATACCAGTCGAGACGCCCTATATACCAGATGGAGGAGGAAGAAGACTGCTTCGATGCTATCGATGCAGGCAGCTAGGACATTATACTAGTGAATGTCCCAATCCTAGAGCCAGTGATGATTATGCTCCAGTATGTGGAAATTGTAAGCAATCTGGACATACTTACCAGCAATGCAATGCTTCGTTTAATGTTAATAACTGAGATCAGCGTATTCAGCTGCAAAATAAGATGGAGGACAATATTCGAGTACCACAAGATTCTTCGGTAAATCGGGTGGAATATATCCATGTAGTACTTACTCGGGCCCAACAAAAAAGAAAAGATCCAATTCAACAATTAGAAGTACCAATTGCAACGGACCAATGTCAATCATTGAATGATGCTTCAAATCTAATACCAATATCAAAGGAATTACCAACGCGGGAATCCAATTTGTCTGTGCAACTTGAGAATAATCTTAGCCCCGAGATAATGGTTCAACCAAAACCAGTATCAATATCTGCGAAGATCCGGAAGCCACCTTATCCATTAAAAGATCCTCTTATGGACAAGAATTATGACAAAGTCTATGCATTAATTCTAGTTCCGAAATCCATAAGAAAATTATCTCAAGGGGTCAAATTAAAACCCATGAAAAAAAAGAGGCCCTTGGAAATCATTGCCAATATGAAACCATATGATATTATGAAAGATTTGGATGAAATTAAACCTTCTATTACCATGAAGCAATTGTTAGTAGTTGCACCAGAATGCCATTCTATATTGAATTCCTCGTTAATACGACGTAGAGTTCGTAATAAAGAAATTCATGACGTTAGTTTGAATCTCGATCCGGGAGCACCAACTATCGATGTATCAATTGATGGTGTTCTCATTCCTAGAGTTCAAGTAGATGGTGGCTCTAGTGTGAACTTAATGAACGCTGATACAATGGAGGAGTTGGATTTAAAACAATTAGTACCCACGACATTGGTATTGAGAATGGCAGATCATAATAGGGTAAAACCAATGGGTATCTTACGTAGTATTAATATTGTAATCGCGGGAATTACATATGAAATTGATTATATTATTTTCCAATTATAGAGTTTCACTCTATCATATCCAATATTATTGGATCGCCCGTGGCCAAAGCTAGGAACGATTGGGATCGTGGAACGTTAACTATTAGGGAGGATAATGACAAGATTGTTTTATAGATGTATCCAGTTCAATATCATGGGGAGTCGCAAATTAGGGGCACAGAAGCAACATCTGAATATGAGCGCCAATCTGAGGCAGAGTATGATGAAATTAATAATGCAATGCAAATTGATAAGGACCCAACTCACATGCGGAACCCAGGCATATTACACCAGTATGGAGGTCTAGGGAAATATTTTTTAGATCAGAAGGATGCAGTAAATTTTGACAATGTCATCGAGGACTGGATGAATAATTATGCAGTAAATAAAATTGGTACATCGAACTAATTGGGTGTAAGTCCAATTTGTTTGTCCATACGAAGGATCTGAAAGGCGAGGGGCAAATCAACTGGGTCAGATTAATGAGAACCAGATGTCAATCCATTAACCTGGCCTCCAATGAAACACCCCAGATTATCAAAGTATACACCGATATTACGGGTATAGCGCTAAGAACTTGGAAAGAATTCTTTCTAAATCATAAATCTACTTTTGCTTGGTCGTATGCAGATTTAAAAGATATTCCTGCCTAAATTTGTGAGCATCGAATTACCTTAGAAGAAGATTCTACACCAGTTCGTCAAAGACAACACTGTCTTAATCCAAAATATTTTCTCATGGTCAAGGAGGAAGTAGATAAACTATTAGACGTGAGCTTCATATATCCAGTCCCGTATAGTGAATGGGTTTCACCAATTGTGATAGTACCAAAGAAAAATGGAAAAATCCGTATCTATCAAGACTTCCGTAAATTAAACGCGGCTACTAAGAAAGATTATTTTCCTTTACCTTTTACAGATAGTATACTGGACGCAATAGTTGGGCATGAATGTTATTCCTTTTTGGACGGATTTTCGGATTATAATCAAATAAAAATTGCAGAAGAAGACTAGTTGAAGACTACTTTTAGTACAGATTGGAGCACATTTGCTTATAAAGTAATGCCATTTGGGTTATGTAATGCCCCGGCCACATTTCAAAAGGTAATGACGCAAGCATTTCAGGATTATTTACGATTGTCAATGGAGATATTTTTAGATAATTTTTGCACATTCAGTACAACAACAAATCATTTGGAACATCTTGATAACTATTTGGACCAATGTAATAAATATGGGATATCTTTGAATTCTAAGAAGTGTCAATTTGGCGTACCATCAAAAAGCTTTTGGGACATATCGTTTTTGTGGCCGGTATTGCTATTGATCCAGATAAAATTACTCATATATTGGTTTTACCAAAGCCAGAAATAGTATTTGGTGTTTGTGGTTTCGTAGGCCATGTCAGCTATTATAGGTGATTCATTCATTTATTTGCAGAAATATGTCAATCGTTAACGAATCTCTTAAAGAAACCGCCACTGGATGGATCTAGTCCAATTTGGACTGAGGAATGTACAGTTGCGTTTGAGGAGGTAAAACAAAAATTGGTGTCAGCACCAGTACTTGTTGCACCTTGTTGGACAAAATTCTTTCATGTTTATGTTGATGCCTCGAATGTTGCTATTAGATCCGTGTTAAGCCAAAAAGATGAAAAGGGTTTGGATCATCCCATCTATTATGCTAATCGACAATTTGTAGCTGCGGAACAAAATTATACTACGATTGAATAGGAAGCCTTGGGCATGATCTATTCTGTCCAAAAATTTTGGCATTATTTGCTTGGTTATCCATTTGTATTTCATGTCGATCATGATGCTCTTAAATATATGATTAATAAATCTCAATTGAGTGGACGCATCGCTCAGTGGGTGTTACTCCTTCAAGAATTTAATTTTATTATTAATGTTTGACTAGGAAAGAAACATGCCAATGCAGATCATTTATCTCGATTGTCCAATATATTCGGTAACAAACCTATCAATGATACACTTTCTGATGCGGAATTATTTGCCGTCGATGTGATCACCCCAGAATATAGTGAATTGATCTAGTATCTAACATTTCAGACATTTCCACCTACATATAGTGAAAAACTTAAGAAATGCTTGATTTTAAAAAGTGTGCCATATACAATGATTGGAGACGCTTTGTATAAGTAGGGGAGAGACGGAATTCTACGTCATTGTATTTTTCAAAGTGAAGTACGTACTATGTTAGAAGGATATTATTTGGATAGTTGTGGAGGGCATTTTGCCGGTGACAGCACTGCCCGCAAAGCTTTAATGGCGGGATATTGGTGGCCAACAATGTTCTCAAATGCATATCAATACGTCCGACGTTGTGATCCTTGTCAGCATATTGGTAGACCTACAGAAATTTCTGCCATGCCGTTGGTATTAATTTTAGCACAAGTACCATTTGAAAAATGGGATATTGATTTTATAAGACCAATCGCACCAGCCTCGCGTAATGGACAGAAAAGATATATTTTGGTAGCAACGGATTACGTGACAAAATGGGCAGAGGCGATGGCAACAAAAACTGATAATGCCGATACCATAGCCATGTTTTTATATGAGAATATTATCACTCGATTTGGGTGTCCCAACGAATTGGTTAGTGATCGTGGAATCCATTTTATTAATTCTACAATTGCAACTTTGACAGATAAATTCGAGATCAAGCATCGGAAGACAACCCCATATCATCCTTGGGTCAATGGATAGATTGAAAAGACCAACAATATTTTGTGTAAAATTTTAATGAAAACAGTGTCTGGTGTAGGAACGGACTGGGATACAAAATTGTTCGCAGCCTTGTAGGCATATCGTACTGCGTATAAAGTGACTACCAATTCCACACCATTCCAATTGATGTACGGGCAAGAGGCAATACTACCAATTGAATTGGAAGTTCAGAGTTTACGAATTACAT